>JAODUK010028154.1:0-23616 GCA_027564635.1 Typhlichthys eigenmanni
TTGTCACATGAAAAGATATGCTCACATATTTGCAAATATGTGAGGGGTGTACTCACTTTTGTGAGATACTGTATATTTTTACTTTCAAACCCCTTTTGCATTTTGTATTGCAGGTTGTGCTAGGTATGAAAAGAAACGAAAACATTTTGATCACCATATAATCCAAGTGATGGAGATAGACGCCAGGTCTCTGGTAAAAGCCGAACACACAAGACTGTAGCATTTAATACTTTTATAATAATAATTATTTACATTATTATTGTTCCCAACTGGAGTATACAGTGCATCCGGAAATTATTCACAGCGCTTCACTTTTCACATTTTGTTATGTTACAGCCTTATTCCTAAATGGATTAAAATAAAAATGTTCCTCAAAATTCTACACACAATGCCCCAGAATAACAAAGTGAAAAAAGTTTGTTTGAAATTTTTGCAAATGTATTAATAAAAAAAAAAATCAAATGTACATAATTATTTACAGCCTTTGCCATGACACTCAAAATGGAACTCAGGCATAACCTGATGGAGCTTGAGAGGTCCTGCAAAGAAGAATGGGAGAAACTGCCCAAAAGTATGTGTGCCAAGCTTGTAGCATCATACTCAAAAAAACTTGAGGCTGTAATTGCTGCCAAAGGTGCTTCAACAAAGTATTGACCAAAGGCTGTGAATACTTACTGTATATGTACATGTGATTTTCTTTTTAGTTTTTTATTTTCAATAAATTTGCACATATGTCAAACAAACTTTTTCACTTTGTTATTATGGGTATTCAGTGTTGAATTGTGAGGAAAAAAAAAAAGTTTAAATCAATTTTGGAAGGCTGTAACATAACAAATTGTGTGAAAAGTAAAGCGCTGTGAATACTTGTTTGATGGACTGGCAGAAAAGCCTTTTGCATAAATGTAGTTATATCATTTTGAGACTGTATTTAATTTTAAATGCTTAATAGCCTA
This sequence comes from Typhlichthys eigenmanni, assembly GCA_027564635.1. Lineage (NCBI taxonomy): Eukaryota > Metazoa > Chordata > Actinopteri > Percopsiformes > Amblyopsidae > Typhlichthys > Typhlichthys eigenmanni. The sequence continues at coordinate 954 of JAODUK010028154.1, forward strand.
CATAATTCAGAATACACTAAAGGCAGCCGCTTACTGGACACGTTGTTCGGCGGTTCGTCGAAAGGTAAAGTCAAATTGACTGAGGAGCTCAGAAACTTGCCAATAATCAATGCATGCTTATGGCATGACGGCCGACCACGTCCTTGGCGTTGACGCATGTCAGACGCTGTCAGTGGGTGTTGTCCCGTTAAAAATAACTAGTCCTAAAATCTGGCATCTCTTGACACACGTTGACGCCTTCAGTGGGCATTGGGCTTAAGGCTACCTTATTACTTTTTCTTATTGTATTTGCTCATTTAAGTTGTTCTATATGACCTTCTACCACTAGATGTCACACTAAGCACACCAGCATACATTAAATATCCGCTTAGGACATAATCCACTATACTGTATTGTGTCTTTACATATAACATATTTGTTTACTGCTATATTTAAAATATAGTACATAGCACATTTAAGCTTTGTTAACAAAGGTAAGGAATTATGAGAGCTGCTTACTATATCGTAATCACAAATCACAAACGCAATCTTTGCCAAACCAATCGCAATATTACTTTCTGATCAAATGGTGCCAGTGCTAAAACAAAATTAGGTGGACAGAGGCCCTTAACAAAGCAACAACAAGACAGTTGACACTACCTTGTTGCGTAGCCGATCTCTTTTTAAATTCTCCTCTTTTCTGTTGTCTTTGGCCAACCTCTCTGCCCTGTCTGTGGCCACAGAGTCTCCGGGAGTCTCTCCTTTCTTCTTCTCCCAAGTGCGATCCTTCTCTTTCTTCACCTCCTCTTCTCGTTTCCTGCAGGCGTTTTCTCCATCGTGTCGTTCTCTCCTCCTTCGGCGATCCTCATCCTGTCGTCTGATACGCTCCTTCTCTTTCTGCCTCCGCTCCCGATCTAATTCCCGATCCCGGAACTCTTTGCGTCCCTCTTCATCCACTCTGCGTATGATGCATAAATACACACACACACACACACACACAAAGTTCAACACTGTACCTTGATTTAGGGCTGGGCGATATACCGATATATCAGAATTTTTTCAAAAGAGATCAAATTTGACAATATCGTTTATATGGATATAGTTATATTTTGTGTTTATTAATTACTTTTTCGATTTGTTCGTCTCTCCCTCCGTGCCTGCACTTGGCCTTGGAGTCAGGAGCAAGTGATTTTGTGCGTTCAGTGTCAAAGGGGCGGAGACACCAGAGAAAGCTCACATGTCAATTAATGTCGCTAAAAATATAAAATGTCATATTTCCGTCGGGTTTCCTGTTTTTTCTCTATGCCTGAAGATTTAGCCCACTTTATAGAAAATACCGATATATATCATGTATCGGTATTAAACCTAAATATATCGGGATATAATTTTTGGTCCATATTGCCCAGCCCTACTTCGATTGCGATTAATGAACGATGTTTTGTCTTTGTTTTGCTTTTGTTTGAGTTCGGCTCCATGATGCTTCCATTCAGCCAACTAGACGGGGAAGTTACGTGAATACACCGTAGAAAAAACGAATAAAGGAAATACACACGCAGTTACTCGCAGTAGTATTCAGCAGCTTTTGGAAAAACGTACTATTTGTAAAAGGATGTGTTGCTAGCAATGGGCTAAAACGTTAAAAAAATTTAAGATACCTGGAGTCTTAATTATTAATAGTATATATATAATTTTTATTATTTAGAAAAATAAATTTACAGGCAAAAGTAAACTTACCCTGCTGTACTATCCTGTATAGGCAGCTATGTTTATCATTCATGTATGCATTTGGACTTTGGATTTTCTCTACTCTACTACTCTACTACTAATTGTAGGCATTTTTTGTCTACTGTGATATTTTAGAACCATTATTCCAGAAATTGTATTTCCATAGGAATGTCTCATAGAAAGCGTTGACTTGAAATCGCTTTAGCTTAAAAGTTACCACGAAGGGAGGCGGCGCCCCTAAAGTTAACCTATTTGCTTCGAACTCGGAATACTGTAGCATACGTACGATGGGCTGATAGATTAGGTAGCAATAGGTTTTTAGAAAGCCCACCTTGCTATATAATACAATGTCTGTCACGCATCATGAGTCTGTTCTGCTCTGATAAATGTGTTATGAGCCATTGACGTAAAGTGTAGTTTCGATTTACGTCTGTCGCGGTTGATACCAATGGAAGTTACAGTAATAACAGCAGCATTTCTCAGTAGATGCTGCTCGCTTATTGCGGTGCCTGAGATTGTCACAAATGACAAATAATAATAATAATAATAGGGAGAAAAAAAATGTCTGCAACAATACCACGAATACTCACTTCCGTACTCTATCTTCCTTGTGTTCGGAGTTCTGTCGTTTCTTCAGATCAGTGACTCCCATTACTCGATCTTCTTTAACTGGCCTTTCTGTTTTTTTGCCTCTCTCCTTCTGTTTCTCTGTGTCAGCATCTTCTGCTCTGTCAGGCTTCCGAAGAAGCTAGATAGTGGGGAAAAGAAAATCCCCTTGAAAAACGAAACTAACGTTGCTTATTTTTTCAAGACCTCTGCGACATCTACCTTAATTTTTGGTTCCTCTTTTACTTGGTCCTTTTGCTTTTCTAGGGGTTTTTCCGTTTTCTTTATCTTTTCAGCTTCTTTGCGCCTCCTTCTGTCCTCCTCTCTCCACTTACGTCGCTCCTCGTCACGCTGGCGCTTGCGTTCTAGTTCTCGCCTCCTTCTCTCCTCTTTCTTTTCCTCCCTGATTCTCTGAACATCAGCACATAATACATTATTTCAGCATTTAAAATGCACATCTCAACTAAATGCATTATATATAACTCATTGTGTAACAACAAACCTGTTTGTTTTTCAGGAAGTCCAGAAGCGGAGTTGTTTTTCTAGCTTTAATTGGAATAAAATCATATACAAATATTTTTATTTTAAATACATAATGTATTTTTGCACTGGATGAAACATACATACCCACAAGTTCTTTTGATTTCGCCTCAATTTCTTCCAACAGAGTCTCAGGTGTAGAAGTAAATTTTTCATCATCTCCATTATAGAATTCCAAAAATGTTTTGTAATCAGGGTCTAAAAGATAAATGCCAACTGAGATTTTAAATGCATAGCTACCTATCACTGTTAACTGAAAGAGTTTTACTTGCAAAAACATCCTTCCAACTCCATAATGACCCCATGTTGAAATGTTAATTATATCTTTAGTCTTTACCTTCATCAACTGTTCCACATTTTGCATCCTTTTTTTTGCTTTTTTTCTTTGCAATCTTTTGAAAAGGTGCAAACTCCACAACGGCAGAATATTCCTGCCCTATAAAAAATATACAATTGCCATAAAATATCGTGCACATGAACGTAATAAGAAAAACGTAAAATAGTAAATTTTGCTAAGAACTATATTTATCTCCATACCTCTGTTATCTATGAATACATATCCATCAAATCGATCTCTGAAGAGGACAATATCTTCTTGATTTTTGAAGTTTATGTATGCTCTTGCAAAGAGGTGTGGGAAAAGGCTAAACAAATAAAGGGGTAAGTACGGTACCATACCAGTAGCGTAAGTGTAGAAATAATGTAATATCTCATAAGTCTACTCTACCTGGTGTCATTTGAGAAGAATTCCAGATAGTCCACTTCTGGAAGTGGCTGTAGTTGCTCTTCCAGTTCCTCCTTGGTTAAACTTGGTGGTAAACGTCTTATAACAATCTAGGAGTTCAAATGAAATGCATGTATACTGTACGGTAGCGTTGCTTGACGTTATCTATGTTGGACATAAAAACCTACGGGGAACGTTAAAATTAAAGCTGAAATATAAGAAACAGTTATTGACCAGTTCAAGCGTTTCACGTATTTACTACAATATATGTTCTGCATAAACATATACATTTGCTCTTAAAACAAAAACTATAGGAAGGTGTGTTAACAGGTTGATATTTGGCTAACATAGCTACCGTAGGAAGTTATACCTTTGTCATGGCCTCTTTCTTTTCCTTTGGCTTTTCTGTCTTTTCTCCATCTTCACATTTTATTTCCATACGCTTTTCTTTAGGACGAGTGTTTTCTTTGTCTTCTTTCATTGCTAATTTACCCTATGTTGTAGCAATTGTGTACGTAGTACCCATGCAGACCTAATGTTGTCTGTTTAGCTTTCAGCAACTTGGTCAGCTACAGCTAGCTAGCGAACTAACCCGCCCGCTTACGTTTGGTTGTAGTTCTATGTCGTTGCCGTAGAGAGGCGCTATGATGAAAACACAACATCCTATTCCGGAAGTTGTTGTGTGGCCGTCAATTTGTATAACAGGACATTCGACATTTTGTTAGCTTGTTATCTGCATCCAATAACAATACCGAAGGTGGCCATAGGGCATCTCGTTTACAATTATACTTGTGGTTCGGTCCATTATTGTTGATATCATGTGGTATGAAATATTGCCCGCCTTCGCAGTCATGACTGTGTGTCTGATTATACCAGGCGTTGCGACAGCACACATCCACAGATTCACCAACGGGGGAAAGGTGAGGATGCTTTGCAATGGAACTATAGTCACTATATTTTAACTAATTGTAAGTACGTAGCTAACACTGCGCCTACATTAATCTCTCACTTGCAGATTTAAACTCAGTAAAGTCAATAGTTTTTACATTTCTTTTTAGGAAAAGCGAATTGCACGAGTTCCCTATCAATGGCATCTGATGGAGAGAGACAAGCGGGTCTCTGGAACAGGCGTTTACCATCAATCCAAGGTGATTATGATCTTGAACATGTATTGGTATCGTTTTGTTACGTTGTTTTATCATTTTCTGTGTACGTAAATATTCTCGTCTTTAAGCATTTCATCCATTACTGCTGCTGTTTGTGAGGACAAGCCTTTCAGACACTTATCAATCACACTTGGTTTTTCAACAGGGACTTGAGAACATCCACTGAGGACACAAGATAAGGCTTGTCCAGATAACCTTTATTGTAAAATAAAATATATTGCTTATATAAATTGGATTTGTTTGGTCTGTTCACATTTTTGGATTTCTTAATGCACTGCAGCATGTCAGAAATGCATTTTCTACAGTCTATGGACAAAATGTTGTTTACAGCAATATATCTTCTGAAAGGTATAAGTAATTGTATAACGGTTAAAATGAAAGATTATTTAAATGCACATTTAAAATGGCAAACAGCAGTTTACCACTGCCAGTTTTTGATCTGTGACTTCAAAAAGCATAACAATTCTGATCAGTAAGGAAACTGTAAGGAAGTTTACAAGGAGACAAAACAGTAAGTTGAAATACAAGTTAAAGATCAGTTCCACTTGGGCACTAAGCATTTCTTACACATTTGACTAAAATCCTGACAGGGCATAACATCTAAAATAAAAGTATTTGAAGCAAAGCTTATTTCTCTTCTTTGCCTTTAGTTTTTCTGTACACCATTTCCCTGAAGCTAGAGAGAATTTTGCTCTCTCTCTTCCTTCTTTCTTCCTGGTTGAAAGATGCAAGGGCTCTCTTTTCATCAGCACTGTAGATCTGATTTTCCTTTCTCAAACGCACAGCCTCCATACGGCGATGTCTAAATTACACGATATGTCAGTGTTGCAATAACAGGTTTGAGTAATACAATAATGCTAGAGATAAAGTTATCCAAATGCAGCCATATTAAATACATAAATTGCATACCGGCTTCCACTCATCACAAAGCCTGACTTCTCAAAATTTGCAATCTCGTCGCTGGTCAGGCCAATTTCGCCTCTTCTTGGGATGCGTTTGCCTGCTTTAACATACTCTGCCATGGCAGCACCTTCACCTGGCAGCAGTGCGTGGCCAAAGCTGTATTGGGATACATGTGCATCATGGTAATTTAATAATTGTATATGCATTAGCTATGTCATAGAGAAGGCTGTTTATGTAAAGTTTAAATCCCTTAGTCTTAAATCATAATTAAAGCTGGATGAGTGTGGTTTTAATTATGAAACTTTCTCATAGGCTATATTAGGAGACATTTCAGTCAAAAACATACACTACTGGCTGCAGTCTTTGTAAAACAACCAGATTTACCAGAATAGAGGGACTATAGAAAACCAGCCAATGCTCTTTAACCCCATTAAAACTAACTTGAAACGATTGAAAAAAACTAGATACATTATAGTAAGTATACATTTTCTATTAAGAAAAAGGTTTGTTGTTCACAAGCATGCATGTGTCAAAGTATCAGACAATACATAATAAATATACAGCAAATACGTACTCCAGAGGTTTTTCATCCTGGGACAGATGGGTCAGTGGAGCTTCAGGGCCCACCAGGTGTTCATCCATGCACGTTTTCTCCACCCACATGACCTCATTGCCATCCTCTTCCCCATCCTCCTCTGACTGCTCACTGCTTGACTCACTAGACTGCTTGCGGTTCTTTTTTGCCTTCTTCTTCTTCGACTTCTTCGATCTGAGAGGAGAATGTTCAGTTAAGCACAACACGCTTTTCTGTTTGAGAGGATTACATGTATTTTCTACTTCAGCAGAGCCTACTTTTTGCTTTTCCTTTTCTTTTTCCTCTTCTTTATTTCTTCCTCTGAAACACAATAAAAGTATGGTTCACACACCTAATTTGAACAGTGTCAGCTTTTCAAGAAAAATTAAATACTGTATGTCACTTGCCATCTGAATCAGACTCGGACTCGCTTTCTTCTGAGTGCTTCTTGTTTTTCTTTTTTTTGGATTTCTTTTTCTTTTTCTTTTTCTTGTCTTCTGTGAAGAATATACATTTAACTTGCGCATATTTTTTCCCCCATTTTCAGTTTTCCTGAGGGAACATTTAATCATACCTTCTGAGCTGGAATCAGAGCCACTGTTTTTCAAGTCTTCTTCAACTGGTGTGAATTCATCAGAGCTTGGGACAAAAAAGAGAATTTAGACATAATTTCTATATTATTACATAAATAACATATGTTGCCTCTCAAAATACAATGACATCCCAACATCTGGACTTGTGGTCGCAACGTTCCTCCTGACTTACTCTGGTTCCTTGACTCTTGGTGAATATCCCCAGACTTCAGGTGATCCCAGTTCTCCAATTCTTTCCCTCTCTTGTAGACGCCTGAACAATTCATTAATGGGTTCACGGCCACCGCAGTTATGTTTGTTATTCATTTATGGAACTCAGAATTTGTAAGTAAGAAACACAAATATATGTACCTGGCGATAAAGGCCTCTTGTCTTTGTCGTTGAGCATCGTCCCGTTGTTGCTCATAGTAGCCATCTCGGAAGCCTCCATATTTATTACCGTCACGTTGATCAGACCAGTGGTTATGTCGTTCACGGGATCGTGAACGGCTGCGACGAGGGCTTCCAATACGAATCCGCTTGATATTTCTTGCCTCTTTGAGTCGATGTTCACGTTCTTCGCGTTCCCGTTCTCTATTACGGGGCTTTGGAAGCTGAGGACCAAAGTAATCAGGAGACAGACTTGCTCGTCTGCGGCTACCACTGCGACTGCGAGACCGACTCCTTCTTCTTGTCCTGGGGCTGTGGCCTTTACCATCAGAACTTCGGTCTGATGACCGATCAGAATGTGGCATTCTGGACCTGTTTTTAGGTTTTAGAAAGTTAGCAAAAGCTATTAGAAAACGACGTGACGCTAGTTAGTAGTTACTATAACATCGCACTTGGTTTGTGTTACGTACAGCAACTGTTCAAAACAGGAAGTCCAGATTCGTCCCTCCAAAATATGAACCGTCTTCTACTGTTCTACCGAAAGCAGTTCCGCATGATATTTGTTTATTTATATTTTAATACTACTGCCTTAGTCCTTATAATGTCGTACTACATACACACTGCTAAAATGTATAAAAACGTTAAGACATATTACATATATTGTTTTGTTTTTTATCTTAATCTTAATTTTTTTTAATCTAACACACAAATGTTGTGAATTGCGAGTGAACGGTTACTGAGAAGGATGCAAGGGCGACCCCGCGTGGCTGATGCATGTAGGTTATTTGACAATCATAGTGTGGCGGTAGTAGTTAGCTAGTCTGAAAGACATACGAACAGCCTCCTCTTTATTGTGTCTGGTCGGCTACGTTACAACGACTGGTAGCAAATCTGCTTGGTCTTGGCGGGACACACTCAAATTACAGGTAAACAACATAACTAAATAATAACACGTACGTAAACAGAAGGAACTGTTGTACTCTTATAGGCTCCTGTATGAATGTGGCGCGTTTGTCAGCTAGCTTACTCACAAGGCCGTGCTATCCGGAAGATGGATTGAATAAACCAAGCTAGGTTAACCCTGCTTTGTTTGTTAGCACTAGGTGTTTAAATGAATTAATACAAACGATCAACGTTCGCCCCTGTGTTATGTGCATCACATTGAGTCAGGGCATGCATTGTTTTGTGCAAACATATAAATGATTGGTTACAGCTAAAAAGATATGTTGTAATTGTGTTACTATTTTGTTTCCTTATTAGCAACTGACATATAGCTCGCATAGCTATCATACTAGTTTGAGTTGGTCTATATTTACACATAATCCTGCTACTTCATTCAATACAAAATATTACATTTCAGAGCAGCTCAAATTCAATTTTATGTAAATAACCTCCAAAATAGTGTGTTTGCGGATAGATGGAAACATAAATACTGACACTGACACAGGTCACATCCACAATCTTCTCAGAGGAAATCTGTAAAATGCATGCAATTTTTGAACAACTCGTAATAAGATATATAAAATCTCAGTAAGTAGTATTAAAATGTTTTATTTGATAATGCATTCTCAGCATAAGTACAATATAATGTTTAATTAAAATAAAACGTTTACATTGTTATTTTGTTAAATAGTATTTTCTTTACCCTACAACAGGTATGCCGAGCCTAAAGCTGATATCTGCAACTGATACACAATATTCAGCATCTGTGCTGAAGGCAATGAATGAGCAAAGGAATAATGGAATATTCTGTGATGTCACCATAATTATACAAGATAAGAAGTTCCGAGCACACAAAACAATTTTGTCTGCCTCAAGTACCTACTTTCACCAGCTTTTCTCTGTAGTTGGGCAGGTAATTGAATTAAACTTCATCAAAGCTGAAATTTTTGAAGAGATTCTGAATTACATTTACAGTTCCAAGATTATTCGTGTCCGTTCTGACATGCTTGAGGAACTTATAAATGCCGGACAGATATTGGGCGTTAAGTTCATTGCAAACTTGGGGGTCCCACTCTCTCAAGTTAAGGGCTTACCCGGTCTGTCCAAAGAGACAGAAAACAAAAGCGATGCAAAGGCAATGCCCATCATTACAGAGTCCTTCTCAATATCTGCAGAGGAATTCAATCAGACTTCCACAACTACAGACAATGATGAGGATTCGGATAATGATGTGATGTTTGTTTCAGAAACAGATGCCAAGACCAGAGTAGCAAATCAAAAGTCCATCTCGGCAGATGTCATCGACTTGGATTCTATAGACTCAGAGGGTGCCGGGTCGAAACATAATACAAACCCAGTTCCATCAGACAACGGAAAAACTACAGAGCATGCAAAACCAGAACATGCTAAGCCTTCCCATTTTAACAGCTCTTCTCGAGTGTTGCCTGACCACATCCCTCTGTGCAGCTCAGACACCAGCTCCAACATCTCATCTCCCCCAGTAAAAGTATCTTCCAACAGTGCACCCACAACACCAGCAACTACTTTCACCCCTGAGGCCTCCAGCACTTCCCAGCCCACTGACAACAGTGATGTATCAGTGGTTCATCAGAAGCACGTCTCAACCACAGCACAGCGAGGGGATTGTAAAATAAGGCTGTTAGATGTGCCTTCTGGCCATCCTATAAATGATGCAAACTCCAACATTCCTAATATACCTGGAGCTGCAAAAAAGACTGTAACGCTAGATAAAGCCTCAGAGATTGACTCCATATCTTCAGGCTGTAAAGTGTACGCCAACATTGGGGAAAATACTTATGATATTGTTCCATTGAAGGAAGACCCTGGCGAAGGAGGGTCTAAAGCCACAAAAGGGAAGCGGTCATTAATGTCCACCCCCTTAAAACCTTTTGATAAAGCCCCCTTATCTCCAAAGGGAGGGCCAATCAAAAAAAAAGGGAAAACTGAATTTGAGGACCACTATGAGCTCATCATGGATGGTAAGACATTCTATGTGTGTGTGGTCTGCAAGCGCCCTTATGTGTGCCTGACTAGCCTTCGTCGTCATTTCAACACTCATTCCTGGGAAAAGAAGTACCCCTGTCACTACTGTGACAAAGTCTTCCCCTTGGCTGAATACAGAACTAAGCATGAGATCCACCATACAGGAGAAAGGAGATACCAGTGTTTACTCTGCAACGAAATGTTCCTCAACTACCAGCTTCTCTCCACCCACTGCAAGCAGTCTCACAATCAGGATCCCTCCGGAAGAAAAGAAAAGGATGAAAAGGACAACAACCTGTATCGTCTGCTTCCATGTAAATCGGTGCAGATGAAGCCCTACTCATGGATCTCAGATGAGCCAGGGATCCCTGTAATTGGTGAAGACGGCAGTGTGCAGCACATAAACCCCGCCGGCGAAGAGATCCATTCCTCCACGCAGAGCAAGCTGTTGAACTGGGATGACATCTTTGTTGAGCCTAATGCTCACATGCAGCCTAGCCGTCACGCTGGCCCGGGGACCACTGTGAGCCCACCCCCCCAGGGAAACCCAGAATTTGACTTCATCATCCCAGAGACTTTCTGAGCAACAGGACCAACCCATTGGTCGATTATCTGTGCCTTTTTACCCGTTTCCCCACATTTGAAAGGTTTCTTCAATCCATACACATTTTACCTTCCAAAATGTAGTTGACATGTTATAATTTTCCTGTCTTTCAGCTTGCACAAAATATTCCACTGCATTTGTGATAATCTTAAACTGGTATATCATTTAATACAAATGATAAAACATTTTATAGCACAACCGCAATGTGCTTATTCACAATAATGAGATAAAACTTAAGAAACAATATCGGATATACTTAAAGCACTCTTCTGGATGTTAAGTGTTCGACAAAGGGGGAAATGTGTTTTTAAAAAATGCATATTGCCAGGTGGCAACTAGCAGGAATTCAACAATTAAATGTACTGTTCACATTTTATTTAAAGGTTATAAATAATGTTTAGGCCTTCATTTAATTGATGATGGAGGCTGTTGATTAACCATTTTAAGGGTTTGAAGATGATGTAATGAGGAACATGTTCTTCCAGGAAACAATCTTTTATAAATATGTGTTAGTTAATTCTGAGACAGCAAATCAGCAAACATGGAAAATATTGTTTGTTCATGGATTTGGATGGCATGAACATTGTAGTACCGTATAATTTTCTTCTATGTGAAATGGTTCCCTTCCCTCTTTGTTTTGCATCAAACTTAATATTCATTCCATTTGAAGGTTAAGATTATTTCTGTTTCACTGAAAGTGGTGGTTTGGTATTCCATACCTGACTACTGGTGCAGGGAGAAGTACTCATTGATTGTTATCATATTGAGTGGTTACAGAAATGCTTATTTTTGTAATTTAATTGAGTTCCCATTTTCTGTATAGGCTACTTATGTTCACATGCTAGTCATATTGGATCAGAAACCGTCAATGCCAAACGGTGTGAGGTTGTTAGTGACATTTTTCCTGTAAAGATAGCACTTAATGTGGGCTCATGCAGTAAATAACTATTTTGTAATAATTCTACTTTTACATTATGTTGCCATCATGTCATGTAGTTGTCAGTTTGAATAACAAAGTAGTGCTCATAACTTAAACTACAGGTTATGTTTTTAATAACGTTTTGTCCCTTTTAAAATGTATTTATTAGTAATAGTGCTAGAAAAAAAAATGAACCCAATAAATGTTTTGTCCTACCTTGGTATTACTATATTACTATTGTACACATTACTTCTTTATTTAGTATTTCACACATATCTTAAGAGTTTTGGGTTTGGCCCAAGGAAAAACTACCTCTCTCCAAGTATTGTAATGAGAATTCTGTTTCCAACAAACTAGAAGAATGTAACCTTCCTATCTGTATTAAATCTAAACATATGGAAAGACAACATGTTATCTTACACAAAACATATTTTAATGGAAAAAAAAGATGATAAGTGCTATTCAGGTTCTCGTTCTCTCTCTCTCTCTCTCTCTCTCTATATATATATATATATATATATAATTTTTTTTTTTCCCCACAGGAATCAGCCTATTGTACAAATCCTTTTTTTAAATGTTTTTACTACCACAGTAGTGAAACCTCATCAAATTTTGAATTTCCTTTTACATTTCACTTCCAAAAACGCTTGTATTCTGTGCAGCCTCGGGGGTGCAATAGTTGTGGTGATGCCTTCATACAAAGTATATCTTATTCTATGAACACTTAGTCAAAATATACTGGAAAGTGGTTCATACTTGATTATACTACAACTGCTATTGTATCACATAATGATGGATACGATCTAAGCATGTAATAGCAGTATTAGTTACAGCTCATTAACGGTTACCACTGTAACCGCTTGGGCTTAAAAGTATGTACAGTTCTTGGTTGCCTATAGTAGTTGCTCATACAAATTCAGAATGGATTAAAAAAAACTAGGTAAGTAGGTAGTAAAGGATCAAATCAAAAGCACAATACACATAACCATGAAATGTAAATACTTAGGTTTAGTGATTGCATTTAATAACTTCAGTGAATTCTTGTTTTACATTAAGCTTTGCTATAACAAAATTGCAAATCCTAATTTTGAAACAGCTATGGGGTTGTTAATGTGCCTTCCTTTAATAACACATGGGTGACATAGTCGTGCTTGAAAATATTCTACAGCGAGATATTTCAAATGTATGTGAGTAATATCTGGCCACTGGGAGTGAGAGCGATACAAAGAAGTTCGTATCGACATCAAACAATTCAATCTGCTGAATGTGGTTATTTTTCAAATGAGAATTATGGCGATAAAGGTCAAAATGCCACAGTAGCTTAGTATGGTACTGTATGCGTGTATATGCTACATATTATAAATACCATGCCCAAATTGGGAGGTTTAATTATGCTAGATATTACTACACACTACCCCTTTAACATGAGCTGGAAGAAAACTGTCTACGTAGAGCTCACAGTCAAAATACCAGAGTGCCATTGGTCAGTCTGTATTAAGGCAGATGTGTAAACGATCCTGGCATCTTGAGGTCTTCCGTTTCGAGATAACACACATCAGCCTGGAGACAAATAGTTTGCTTTCAGGGCGAGCAAGAGCTGTATGTCACGGTTTTTACATGGTGGGATGTCCGAAATGTACGTTCACAGCCGACACTGTGCTCCGTTGCCCCGACAAGCGTTACTAACATTTACAGCAAATGCCCAGTATACCGAGAGCCAAGTAACACCAATGAAGCCCAAGTGTGGTGGTGGCCTTCCACCCAAACTGCTGTCTTAGGGGCTATATGGTGGAGGCTTTTCGTCAGGAGGGTAGCGAGGAGGGGAGTAGCGGGGTGGGACCATAGTAGGCCACATGCGGCTGGATCCAGACTGCAGGTCATCAGACAGAACGGACGAGTCTGGGAATGTACTGGAACCCTGGAAACAGGAAAAGTGGTGATTGGGACAGGGAGTCTCAAACTGGGAGCTTTCCTTTCATGCTGCCTTTTGATGTTTAGGGTATTCCACAACATGTTGCAAAAATTGACAAGCCACTGTGATTTGGCACGCAAGACAGACTAGACAACTATGGACTCAAACGTAACATCCTTGGAAATGGTACAGGTACACTTTCACATTACAAACTCCAGAGTAAGTTATTAAAGGTGGAGTCAGCCATTGTAATCTGATACACTTTCTGTCAAATGTTTTGTTTGTGTGTTGAAAGAATAACGTGGTGTTACTGCCCAGCCCCGGCTCTGTAAATGGGAACACAAACAACATGGTGCAACATGCACTACACAGCATCCCAGCCTCGGCATTGCATTTCCAACGCTTGTGGAGCGGATCTTCTGAGGGAGCACCCTGTGGCATTGAAGGTAGAGGAGTTCTTGTTTTGATCCAGGTAAAACATCAACAGGATAGCTGACTCCACCTTTAAAGTATTTAGAACCTCTAAGTCCACGCGTGAGATGACAAAGCGGTACCACACCTGCAGGTCGTAGGCCGTGTACGGTGGCAAACAGGGAACCGTGTTGTAGTAGGAGCTGAAGGAAGTGCTGGGAGCTGAAGGCTCTGATTGGACAGGGGCTGTGAGAGCCTCTGGCTCACAAGCATCTGAGACTGGAGAGGGTATCTGCAAAGGTAAATGACACACACACACACTGTATTTATATATATATATATATATATATATATATATCTTAATTGTCATCCCCAAACCCCCCCCACACACACATCAAACCCTGCCCCCTAACTTTTATTGGGTTTGAAAATACAAATGTAACAGTAACTACGAGTGTAGCATAATTTGCCCAGCAATGTTATACTAATGCTAACGTGTTAGTATTAAATTCGCCTTCAGGTGCTATCGGATATATTGTTATTACGACTTCCGAGCACATGAGCACGTCGTAATTACGAGTTGCGAACTCGTACACAGGAGCTTACGACAAGCGAGAAAGTGGGGAAATACTGCTCATTACCTGTTGTAATAACAGGTTCAACTTATGGTGGCTTCCTGTATGTGTCACGTGGGTTTCATCACTGGCCCACCCCTTTATGAGACTACTAGCAGCCAGTCCTGTGTCTATTCACTCCACGTGATCATCAGCACAGATTATGACCAATCTTTCTCCCCATACTGCAGGAACCAAATTAAAATATTGGACCCATTTGTCACCAGCCACATATCTTCATTCAACATTCTGACATTAAAATGGCATTTTTAAGACAAAAATCAGGATACAATTAACCTGCCTCTGTCTCAGCAACAATCTAGTGACATGTGGCAACACAGGCAAGGTTAATTCAATGTTTAACATAATTCGTCAACACACAACTAAATCTGCTCTCATCCAATGAGAGGCGAGGAAACCACACCCATGACCCTTGACCTACCATGTCCTTGAAGCCTCCCAGCACTGCTGCAGCGATTATGCCCAGAAAGAGAGCCACGATGTTGAGGATGGTCGCAGACCACAGCAGGTGATACAGGTGCACCACATCTTGGCAGCTCTTCACGTCCGTGTACTCGTGGTAGCCTCCCATGACCTCGACGCGGCTAGCCCAGTGGGTGGAAGAGACAGGCAGAGGGTCAAGTCTAAAGTCAAGGCCACAGTGACAAGTTGACTCCGCTAACCCGAGTGTTAAGGTGTGTGTTGCACCTTAATCACCCCGACGGAACAGACGCTGAGTGTTTTCTTCAAGACACAGAGACAGATGTAAGGAATGACTTAAGCAGTGTCTTGAAATTGAGCTGTAAATGGATCTATGTAACTACACACGTCAATGAGGACTGGTTTTCTGTGAGGTACTGCACAGACAGAAGAGCCCGGGCATGCAGAGAGGATGGCATCCATCCAGACAGACCATGGCAGGTTATACGGCGAGCAGCGGAGCTCTACACGGTATAAGTCACCATTCACCCATGACAACAACATGGCTGCATCAGCAATGGCTCTCGTGAGGCTGGAAGACAAAGGACCTACTTCCAAATCATCGAGGACCTCCTAAACTTTTTCAAAACATCTTTATTCTGATGTCCCATAAGAGGATGTTCTCTGAAAAATAGGTAAAAAGATAAAAAAAAAATACATTCTTGAGACTTCTGACAATTGTCACAAAAAATCAAGATATAAAAGATTTAGAACCAAAACTTGAATAATGATGGTAATACAACAAGGACAGTAATCAATCTGTCCACCTTTACTAAAGCATTCTGAGCCAAGAAAATAAAAAAAACTGACAACCACACCAGGGCAGGAGCATATATACTGTGTTCACACACACACACACGCACGCACACACGCACACACGCACACACACACACACACTTAACTACCATGAAAACTCACTTGCCACAGTGGTAGAGGTCGCAGCAGTAACAGGTATTGCTCTTCACGCGCAGGTTACAGGACATGCGTGATGCTGTCTGGCAATGCACCTGAAGATCGAAAGCAGCGTTACTGTACATCGCCATATATGCAGCTATGCCATTTAGGTGCACATCCAGCACACATATGGATGGCTGCAATGAAGAGTACATATGCAAAAACCTAAGTCCATCTGACAAAGAATTAGCAATGGGCAATATTTATTAGGTTTATATATTTGGGATCGCTCAATTAACTTTTATTGCAATGAAAAGGTTATTTTTCACTGAAAATAAAACTTTATTAAATTAACAATTAAAATATGGCAAATGTAAAAGCAAAATGTGTCAGATGGGCTTAGAGGTTTTTGCATCTGAACTCTTCATCAGTTCATCGGTATGCAGCTTCCACGAGGTCACTGTCACATTGTCCATTGCATATGGATAAGCGTGTCGTTCTCACATCGCGTTCTGATGCGGTGGCACTGGAGTGGTAGTCACAGCGACCGGCGTACAGAGGCCGGAGGTCCTGCAGCACAATAACGTGTCAGTACATTTGTGTGCTAAATGGACAGTAAGCGACTGTAAGCTAATACACCTGTCGTCAAATTCACCAAATATCTCCTCCTGGTCTGCTAGGGCTGTGCTGAGAGAAGAAATAGATACAGTACAGTGATATATAGCAATATATCACGATATTGTTTGCCACAAAACTGTATCGATTTCCAGCCCCTTCTTTTTTTTTGTATTAAGCGCAAGAAAAATATACAGAACAAGACAGGGAATATAAATACAAAATCAAGAATATAACTCAATAATCAATTAATTTAAACATATTTAACTGGTCCTTCTGTCCCTCTGCTCCTGTAGATGTCACTGCTGAGCTAGTGGCTAGTTGCCATAAAGTAGTGTTCAGTGATATACTGTAATAAGAATACTTAATATCCAGTTTATATGATGTTATGGCATCTGCATCTGCATTCCAGTTCAGTTTGTTCAGTGTCAGTGTGCAATGCCAATACCATTATAATACATTGGAATAGAAATGTTTAAATAAAAGGTTTTGACTGGATGTGTCTACTGAGTTACCAATACTGGGATGTCTCACTCAAGTTGTATTTTCAGTAAATTATGTTAGTATTGCAATATGTGTACTACTGCAATGTATCATGATACGTATCATGTATCGTATGGTACCGAGAGGTCCTTGGCAATACACAGCCCTATGGTCCACTAGTTTACTGTTCTCTGTGCATGCTGAAAAAAGAATCTTCTACACAGCCTGTAGATGTAATAACAATACTAAGTCATTCGAGAGAATGCTTGATAAATCCAAACTCAAATCAACTGACACTTTGGAAATGCACTGCGAAGGCTAGGATATTGTTGTGTGTGGTCTGCACCACTTTGTTTGTGTTCCTATTTGTGTTGTGATTCACAGGCTGTGTGGAAGTACTGGATTATTTGATCAGCACACACAGAGAATGGGGAGAATAGTGGGCCATGGGTAGATATTTGGTGAATTTGACAAAAAGTGTATTAGCTTACTATCGCTTACTATACATTTAAAGCTAAATCATTTATATCTAACTGTACATTCTATAAACAAAACCAGATTTATTTTTTGTTTGCACATACAGTATAAGGAATTGAACATGGTGTAAGTTGGTGTGGTAGTAAAGTTATAATTGAAAAGAAGACAATAGAGCATGACGTTATAAAGTACACTTAATAGATAGAATAAGCTTAAGTAATTGTTTTATTTATTTACATTTTATTCCAATCCACTATATTTATAGAGCACATTTTAAAACAACTAAGTTGACCAAAGTGCTAACATCACATAAGTACATAGGTAAAACAACAAATGTACACACATTAAACACCACAACAAATAGGAGCATCATGACAAAATAAAAACTCAAGCAGATTTAAAAGCCAACGAGTAAAAGTGTGTTTTAGTTGTGATTTAAAAACAGGAATGATTAATTATTCTACACTGTATATTTGTTATTAGTGTATATTTTAATAATGTTCATTTGCTGAATGAAAACATGGGTTAATAAGTAGGCTAGTATACAGTATAAGCCTAATGCTTTTCTATCTTCACTCATCGATGCCTAATTAGCATTTTTAAGGGTGCATTCAAAGTGCTTGTGGCTTTTTGCGATTTTATATAATGGACTTGAATCACTTTAAAGCAATATATTTCATTGACAATGTTTTGTCTTGCAATTTATAATCTTCCCAGAAGTGATTTGGCATTTTTCAGCCATGGGTCTCCCACAGGGGTTTCTATTTATGTACTGTTAGCCTAGAAAGTTTTCATTTTTTTGTTGCTGTTATCTCAACTGTGAGGTTCTAAATTAAACCATTTTATCTTTTTTAATGTGAATAATAATAATAATAATAATAGTTAGTGCAGTTCATCATTTATACAAAGGTTGATTTTTTGGAGATTATCTATCTGAACAAAACATAAACATTATAAGCCTATGTTTTGTACATATCTGAATCCATCCAAAACCCAGTGCAAGCATTAATAATTTATTAGGATGGATTTTTAATAAAAACTCTCCTCATGAGCATTATACTGTCTGTATGTTAAACAAAATGGATTGCATTAAATAATTACATAGATGATGTATATGTAATGTGGTACTTACAATGTGCCTTGCAGCAAACACCCCATCTACAACAGCGCAGCAGAAGGCAGCCACCACTCCGAAACTGATGAATACAATGGAAGCCACCAACTACAGGGAGAATCAACGGAGGGATGGAAGTCTAAAGGGTCATTATCTTTCAATGTGCCTACAATGGTGATGGAGATGAGCTGCTATTACTTTGTGTCCAATGCATCAGCACAGCTGAATTCATCCTGCTCACTTTTCTCAATTGATTCATTTCCTGGCCAGCCCCCTGTGGGGATGCAAGTGATGTCTTTATTGACTTACTGTAAACGTGCACAACATAGTACAGCATGTTTACATGTTCCTGTCCGTCAGTGTGAATTCTCCTGGGTGAGCAAAGGAGAGGGATGAGGAGAGAGGGCTGATGGAGGAAACAACAACAACAACAGTCACAGAGTGATAAGGTTGTCGCTTATAGCTCCCATGGTGGTGCCAATTTGTCGGCCGGCTCCCCTGTTCCTCCAGACTGCTGCATACGTATTCAATTACACATCAACCTTCCCTGGCTGTCTGTGGGGGATGGAGCACATACTGTGTGACACCACACACTAAGCAGCTACAGTAACAGAGTACAGCATCAGTTCAGTCCAAAATACTGCATAGAGAGCATAGTATGAGGGAACCCTTTGGCAGATGTGTCTTAATGACGCTTGAAAGGGTTCATTACGTGCATGTTATCATTCACGTTTAACTTTGTACTTGATGTTGACTCCTGGGTGAATCAGTGGATTCTTTGTGTGGTGCCAGTTAGCCGCTGAGGCTGAGATCACCCTGATCTGGCGAGATCCAGTTGGTCAACGTGACAACCTGGAAATCTTTGTGCTTCACTCCGAACCGCCAGTGGTTCTGACTAATCAGGATCGTACTGGCAACAACTTGCCTAGTTTAGGTGTGACGTCAACCGACGATGACAGACGGGTGGCAATCAGGTCAGTCGGTTCATCCAATCACCTGGCAAGTACTTTTTTTCAAAGTGCCTGCCCTCTTCTAAACAGTTTCAATGGACGGCTTCCCAAGATGGGTGCGTGTTACAAACCATCTGGAACGTCAGCTTGACATCTGCCTTGCACGTAGAGATTCTGCAGAGCTAAAGTAATGTAGCTATCCACCTAGCTATATAATATCATCATTCTTCATTACAAAAAACACCATATCTGGCCACTACCAGTCTCTCTCTCATCTGCAGTTCCTTCTGCACATTCCTGCATGGACATCTGTCCTCCTACACTTACACCCGTCTATTTCTAGCTGCATATCCTAGGAAGGCCAGGATTCTGCTATCTCATCTGAAGCAATAGGCCAGCTGCCACAACAGAACGGCTGTGGTGTCCTTTCAGGTAACTGTGCCTGAATTTGTGACCAGAGATGGAATGATTTCTCTCACCATTTGCCTCTTGTTGTCAATCAGATGAGCTCCAATGATTCCCAGGAAGGAGCCAAAGCCCAGCTGAAATGAAAGAACGCTGTTACTGACAATGTAACACAACGAAAAGAAACCAAGCCCAAACCCTTCATTAGGCTATATTAAGAACATTGACATGTCTTCACAAATGTCTTATCTTCAATTAGCAAACCAGCCTATGTATCATTTGTATATGTGCATTGTCTTATATTGTTATTGTAAGTCAATACAGAGTCTCAGTACACTTCCCTGGAGCAGAATGAAGGCTACAGACAAACTGTGAACAATACAAATTAGCAGGCTACATTGGGAGATCTCAGCCTCTGATGATGGCATTGCTGAATAATGAATGGAGGGAAGCTTCACACCCCTTAGAGACCCTTGGTAGTCAGGCGCATAAAGGTTGTGCTAATACGTTTCAATCAAACTTCCTTACAATTGGACTCCCTGCCTTTATCTCACCCAATCAGAATGTTTCAAATCAGCCAGAGCGGCAGTGACAACCAAAACATACAACGCACGCTGATGTCGTCATCTTTGCGTCAGCCAGACGCTTGTTTTCTAAACAGGCGACACACTCTTTTGCATTGTGCCGCGGTTCCAGACTTATACTCACTACAAAAAGAAATTGAAGCCATCGTGATATGGCGAGGCTGGAAATGCACAGCCTAAGCACAAGACTATTCTATGCTGGCGTGATGGCCCACTCACAATCACTCCCGGGTAGTAGCCTCCCACTGTTATGTTCTGAGTCCTGGAGGTTGCCGCCAGGCCGAAGATGAGGATAAGCACAGATACAATCAGCAGCATTGCCGTCACAATGATGGATTTCCTCTTCCTCCTCTTAAAAGAACCTGGAAGACAACAGATGTTTACTGCTGTAACGCTATGTCATTATAATAGTAGCATCCACTCCACTCATACTAGCCTGCCTATGTAGTTTGTAGTTCTGTTCATTCACGGGGGCTACTATGAGATATTCTGGCTATAGTATATTCTGAAACCCAAACCCATAGTTGGTTCATTAATTGAGTGTATGACATATAGTCTAATTACATAATAGTTTAAATACTAGTGCTGTTCACAAAGGTAAATGAAACATAACGTGTTTGCTGTCCACCTCACTGCTGAAACACAGATATAGCGATATCAAGTAAAGATAAAGTAGGCCTACAGCATATACCTTTGCCTGCACAATTCAGCAAATTCATCTTTCTTACAATGACAAAACGTTTAAATTGTTAGAATAGACTGTGAATAGAATGTCAGTCATATTGAAGATGCAGGTTCTTGAAAACTCTAGATTAGGAATGTATTTCTGTAGTGGGCTCTAGGCTTACTTTAAAGGTAGTTTTACCACAGTAATTCAAAAAAGCTACCATGTTGGTTAGTTTGAGATTAGATGCAAAGTAGGACAAATTGTCGGCAAATGAGACAAAACCAGGGCCTATCAATCTACCAACGTGAACGTGAACCTACAAACATCGTTAGGGCTGGTATGCAGCACCTGCAGCGACGAGCGCTCGCTTCACAGAAACGGGCGTGATAATGTAGTAAATGGTCTGTGGTCTTATAATTTTCGAGCCCTCAAAAATATTGGTTACGGTGCTAAATTAAATGTGCAAATTGCGTTAGTCCTTGCGCGTGAGTAAAGCATGACATGCGGCAGAAAAAAAAGCTCTTCTTACAGTATGTCGTAACGTAAACCCAATTTTCCCATTGTCTCTACAAAGAGAAAAAGACCACAGTCATACAGTAGCACAAGATAAAACTGCTGCACCAGTCCGTTGACCTTGCGCCCGCTGCTGCACATAGCCTACCCATGGTGGTATTGGAGAGAGTTATTCCACTGGCTTGTTGGCTCCGCACGGACGGCATGCTGGAGGTTGCAGTAAGACGACCCTAAAAATTATGATTCAAGGTTAAACACTAAATACCTGATGAGCGGAAAGGCTAACTGTTTAAAACTATACGGTAACGGAGACGGGAAATATGCTTGCAATGGCATTCTCTGACAACAGACGTCCCGCTGCAGCCGTGGCTGTCTCATTTACATAGCGTCTATATCTCTGTCCCGTGTCGTTGCTGGATGTGCGCATGCCCAAGGCACTTCTATTACAGCCTAATAACCTGCTAATAACTGAAATCAGAACCAAAGTTACGTCTGCATTTTTCAGTAGCCTACGTTAATAAAAACACATTTGCAGTATACCAATTGTAGGCTTTTTGTCCTCTGTTGAAGTTTTCTGTAGCATTTTGTCTTATATTGATTACAAATAAATGTGATAGACTATAAGCATATCGCTTGTAAGGTGTATTGCAACACGACACGATTTTATTAGTCTCCTTTTCTCCGCGGATTCGCTAAATTATGATAGGCCTGGCAGGACTACTACTAGCCATAAAGGCTAATTGTTGCGGGCTTCGATCGCCACCTTGTGTTATGAACCATATAACTATTATGAACACACATTTCTGGTTGGGGCCAATGTGTCATGACTGTCTCCTGGGCTGTCAATGTATCTCTCTGCCTGCACTTCCCCTCCCAACCTGTGGATGTCCTCGCTG
>JAODUK010028175.1:0-23609 GCA_027564635.1 Typhlichthys eigenmanni
CCCCCCCCCCCCCAGGAAATATCCTGTTTTTATATGCGTGGATTCCTCACGTTGAACTACTTTCTCACTCTGTGCTGCCTGTGACAAATGTAAAGGTTTTTCAATTCATTTCGATAGCTCAGCTAACCTAGTTAGCCTGCTGCACTTCCTAATGCGGCAGGACGCGTAAGTCGGTCGAATGCAGCACTGGGCCTTGATTTAGGGCCATGAGATTTGACACATTGAAGTCAGGGTTTAAGATCATATAATCTCAAGTGAGGAAGGGGCCACAGGCTCGGCGGCTCTGGAGTTGTTGGGGGCGGGGGGGGCTAGTGAATGGTCGAGAGAAGAATGTGAGCTTTCTGGAGCAACATTGGTTTCTCTGTGCCCAAAGGAGAACTAAGGCTCACCAGAGCATACATTTACTTTTACGATATTTAAACAAACAAAAATAAATCAATGCGAAAACCTCGAAACCTGACCAAAGTGTGTTTTAGGAGCCCCTCTGCCTGACAGCGAGCGAGAGACCACCAATTTCTCCCGGTCAATATTTGAGGAGCTAATTTGGAGAAGTTTGTCCTCTCCATTTTTTGGGGGGGGATGTGGCTGGGGGGTGAAAAGAGGGGTTTAATGGAATAGCGTGTGTTTTTCTTCTGTGCGAATGCTGTGCTCTCGCATAATGTCTCGCGCGCCCTTATCTGTCAGTTTTGTGGTTCCAAGGAGCCATAGGTGTATTTATGACCGTCACTTGGTGTGTGTGTGTGTGCGTGCGCACTCGCTCCACGTACGCTAGCATGCGTCCGTGCGTGCTCTTCCTGCCTCCTTCTGGTGCTCACATCGTCACACACCAGACATGTGACTGCCATACCAAGGCCATAAAACAAACACACCCAAGGCACCTGAATGGGGCCAAAAGGAAACATCAAATTGTGGTTTCAGTATGTAGAGGTTTCTTAGTGCTCCATTGGCGCTCACTACGGACCGGGCTAATATGTATATTAGACCACATGCTGATTTATGGATGTATTTTAGTATTGATACAAATGTTTGGAATGTGATAGCCAACTTGTCTTATAAAAGTCTGGAAGGCCCATGTTCATAATTGTAGACTTATTCTGTTCTGACAACTGGGCAAATACAAATCAACAATCTACTGACGGGTTGGTAGCTAATTAATTTAGGAGCAAAGGGTGGTAATTCTCCCTTTGTCCTTCCTAGAATCTACCAGAGGTTTGTGCAGAGCAACAGGCCGGGCTGGCCTTTGTCACAGAGCTCCAGGACTTGTATGCAGCTTTTGCTGCCCACCGAAATGGTCGCAAACGCAAACTGGCCAATGAGGACGTTTCCCCAGGAGCGGAAGGCGCAGAGAAGGAACCCTGTGTAGGCCGCACCACACCACCTGGTCAGTTCTCACTACTCGACGACGACATCAGAAACAGTTGTTTGTACAGCAGCAACACAAAATTGCAAAAACACGTGTTTATTCTAAAAGGATAAGGGGTTTCTCTTTTCATATCGAAAAAAAGTCTATTGTTGGTGTGGAAAGTATCTGAACGGTGTTCTACACAGCTCTGTTGCCATGGCAACATAGTCTATTGAGTTATTTAAAGGCAGGGTTAGTTATAGACCTTGCCAGTCGTGTCGTCACAAGAGCACTTCCGAGTCTAAAATTCAAAAAGTGAATAAGGTCGCAGAATGGCATTTTTCTTATTGTTTCTTGTTGGTTTATGCCATGCTCCCGTTTTATTCACTGCTAAAAAATGTATCTTGTGGCATACATTTCAGATATGTTGAGGTCTTCGTTTTCCAGTTACATGCTGTTTGTTAACTGCAAGGTAAAAATAAACTACCGGCGCAGATTCCACGCGTCACAGCTCGAAAGGTTTAAATAAAGCGGGTGCGAGCGGGTGGCCTCCGTTTCATTCTAGTTTCTCGTTTCTGACCGCAAAGTACCCTATCCCTTCGAAAATTTGCAAGTCTCCAAAAGGATCCAACAAGCTAGTTTTAATAGGTATTTTTAACAGTGTTAATAAGTACATCATCGTGAATATGAATCATGGTGTTATGAAAACATATCAAATAAATACTGTGCTTGTGCCATTACATAACATTGTTGACACCTTGCTGGACTGACAAAGTGAAGATTATTATGATTATTATTACTAATATGTCTAAATTAACTGAAGATACTGTAAGGTGTTATTGTTAGCTACTGTAGCTGACACCAACACGCGATACCACTGTTCCCTTCTCATAGCTTGCCCTAACAAGCGCTGCAACCTGGCCTCGACATGAGCTGAACTGCTCTACATTCACAGATTTAAAATGATTCTCCCCCCTTGATAAACTCTTTATATCGTCCTTTAAAAAGGACGCAAACACTAAAACTAATACGGACAGACAAAGCTGCACTCTTACCAATGTAAATTGCTATGGTAACATCACAGTCCCTCGAGTAATCCTGGTGACGTATTTGTTAAGCGCTGCAGCAATAAAATGCTTAATTTGACTACTTAGCGTTCCCTAAATGTAGAAACACCAGTAGTTTCCAATGGGAATATTAGTCTTTTACAAAACAGGTAAATTTGCATCATATGAGTTAATCACATCAAAATTGAAAACGCCATTCACTTTTCTCATAGGGAAAAACGCTTAGAACCAGATGTCCTTTAATGGGCATAATGACATAGGATTGGCGAGGTCTATTCTGAAGCACTCTTGCTAACTTCAAGCTCAAATCAAAACAATATCCCTCTGCAGCGCCACCTCAGACATTGAAACGCATTCTGAAGCAAAGCGTAGCACTACGACTTTGAGCAGTGTTCGCCACTTTGTTTATGTTCCTATTTACTGCGCCAGGGCTGTGTAGAAGTACCAGATTTATTTTTCAACGCGTACAGAGAACGGTAAGATAGCCAAATGCAAGGAGATATTTGGTGAATTTGACAAAACTGCTTACAAATCAGCTTTCTGACTATACCTTTAAATCCGAAAATAGCTCTTTAAATTAACCCATGCTAACAATGTGTTAGCAGCTGAGGTTATAAAAACTCAGCAAGGTGTGACCTTCAGAGAAAATGGCCTTGTTGACCCTTCTACCCTTCTACATTGTAAAGATATTTGTTACTAGTTAATGTTATATTTCTGACCTGTAAACGTGGACATGAACATGTCCCCCCCTTGTTGCTGCCTGCACAACGTCATGACATCTTAAAAACACACACGGACACACAGCTTTGTCTGGGTGTTTGAATGTTCCTGCCTCCATACTTTAGGTGAGGAGTCTGTGAGCAGTGGCCCAAGCCAAAGCAATGGAGATCAGGGAAACAATGGCCAGAGGGACAAAGCTAGAGCCAAGATTGCTGACGGAGCCGGAAAGCAACAGGTATTTTTTATGGCAATATACATTTTTACATTCAACCCTGAGGGAACTTGCATACAACACATAGCTTAAAGTCTGAACATACAACTGTGAATTGATATTTGGAGTTAGTTCAGTCTAGAAGGGCTAATGCAGTTTGTGAACATGCCTTATACCACTCTTCTGTGTCCCCATACAGCCTACCCCTGTGATAGCAGAGCCCACTCACTACCCAGCGCCCAAACCAAAGAAGAAGAAATTAGGCCTGTTCAGATGAAGCAGTGGATTATGGGATTGATTGTGGAAAGCTTTGCCAGAGCAAAACAAATGTTTGTTTTTTTTTGTTTTTTTTCGAGGCTTGGATCAATGGATTGATCTATGTACTGAAATAATGTATTTTTCAAAATAAATCATTTTAAATGTAAAGACATATATTGAAACTCATATTGCTGGATAATTATTTTCAGAGGTCATAAAGATATGAAGACATAAGAACCTAAATGTAGGCCTATGGGCCTTTCACAGAGATATATTATACTGACACCTTGCAATTAAATGTGCCAATGGAAAAGCCCCAATAGTAGCAATAGGAAAACACGGGTAGCTCATAACATTAATTCTTTGTCAGTTTAATTTAGATACTATTGCACCAGGCAGCATTGAGAATGTCTTGTTGGGTTGCTATGTTTGTCTACTGGTGCACAGGTACAGGCTACTATATAAAATTGACCTCTAATGTTGTGATCTACACCTGTTGTTCCCTATAAGAACTCTGTGAAAATGCCCCATGGATATTGTTGATTTATTCACTAACTGGACTAATGGCGGTTGCCACGGTTAATCTATGTGTTATTCCTTATTACTAATAATGCCCAAGCAATTTCGCAACAACTGCCTATTCGGGAGATATATAGGCAGAGGTGTCAAAAAGTACACAAAGTCGTTACTTAGAAGTATGGATAATTGTGTAAAAAAAAAAAAATTCTGGTAAAAGTACTGGTTGAACTTCTGTACAAGTACAGAAGTATGCTCTGGAATGTACTGAAAAATTAGAAGTAAAATGTAGTAAGAATGATATTTGCACCATCTGTTCCTGGGCAAAAGCTAACTGACCTATAGGACCCAAAACTCTACACTGTGAGCACAAGAACAGTATAGTCATAGGTGGGCTAAACTGATCTTTTGAATTGCTTTGGCCCTACATGTCATGGATTGTTTTCTCACAGCCTACCTACAGGCCAATGAGCATGTTTACATACTATTTTCTAAATGATTAAACCTACAGGCCAATAAGCATGTTTATATATTATTTTCTAAATTATTAAACTTGTATTCAAACCTTCAAATCACACCAAATACAAAAAGATTGCAATTGTTCTGATAGAACTACTGTATATTACAAATCTAAAATGTTTTCTGCTATTTAGAACAATTAGACCAATTACAGCTGCTATACCCTATTGCCAAGGATGGATCAGGCATGCCAAAATATTATTTCCTATATTGAGTATAGCTAAATGCAGAAGAGAGTTGACGAGCATTGCTACTAAATCTGTGGATGGTGTTTACTAGTCGCCAGATTTGCCAATTACTTTTCTGTCTTTTGTTTAAAATAAGCCTTTTGTAAATTGGAATGAATTACAGTAGCCTATACTGTGGAGCTCTTGGTTTCCTAATATGAACTGAAAGACCCTTTCTTGTCTGTTTTGTGTTGTTACCTAATGTAGCATTATGTAATTTGCACAATTAAGCCTACCAGGGATGGTGTTTAACTTTTCTTCTGCTTTTATGTAATATATTTAGTTTATAATCGGTTGATGTTTTTGAGAAGGTGCGCAGTTATGCAAAATAAATCAACAATTTCTCTAAATTGTTTTCAAACACATTAACACTAAAGTAACTAGCCTGTTTTGAAAATGATATGCGAAAGTACATGTGTGTTAAAATATAAGGAGTTAAAGTAAAAAGTTGTCAGATATAAATATTTGAGTAGGCTACCTGAAAAAGCTATACTTAATCTCTGGATATAGGTGCACACTTGCGTTTCCAAATAAACCCATTTAGCAGTCTTGTGTGTGTGTGTGTATATATATATATATATATAATAATTATTTTTTTGTTTTTTGTGTGTGCCTTTTTAAGATATGTGATGCCTTTATTTCAAGGCACCCCGTTGATTAGATTGGCCAGTGCAGTCGATAGAGCCGCTGCACGCTTTTTGTCGAGATGTTGACTTAAGGTGTTTCAGCTTGTATCTATGGAATGCTATTGAAGTCTTGGATGAAAAGTCGCTGTTTGCCTGCTTATATACTCTCAAGTGTAGTAGTTTAAAAGCATGGGTGTGCAGACGGTCCATGTCATGTGCTTTGTTTTAACTGAAAAGTGTGACATCGGGCAAGCCACTTTCTAACGAGATACGGGTAAGGGGTCTCAGTGGGGCGGTGCAGGAGCCGGGTGTTGGGTGTCTTGTCTCCGTTAGTGTAACTGGACCTGACCCCCGACACAATTCACCTCGCTCCTCGCCTACCGATAACACTTTCCTCGCCTCATCTCCGTGCACACTGTGCCGTGCGCATTCACACTGTCTGCGTGTTCATGTGTGTGAACGTGCCCTGAGGCGCGCACCTGTCAGCAAACGCGTCGTCTTTAGTTTGGCGTTCGAGACAATCGCGAGGGTCCAAAAGGCCAGTGTCAGTGTGCGCTGGTCTAGACTGGGAGCAAGCAGTTGTTTGTCTAGCCTTTTGTCTCGCACAGCAGCAGCGCATTAGGGGGACTCGGGGCCTGTGCCACCCCGATGGGAGGAGAGGTTCCGGTAGGCTGGAACGAGAGGGCAGGATCAGCAGGGCGCGGTCTCCTTCTCCACGGCACCTCATCTGTAGTACGATCTCTTCCATTTCCATTTCTGCCAACAGCCTCGCGCCACAGGGACGCATTGAGCGCAAACCCGAGAGGCCGAAACCGCTGCGGGGACACCCTGTGACCACCGTGGCCAACAGACGCAGCCAGCCTACGCACTGAGCCCGTGCGTGTCTGTCTGAAGCAGTTTCTCACAGATAGACAAGAGAGACCGCTTTGAACCTGTCTGCCAAGACAAACGGAACCAGGCTATTTATGCCCCTTCCACCGCTTACACCCGGGATAGGAGAGTGCCAGCAGAGAGGAGACAGGTTTACAGAGTTTTACCGACGCGCTACACCAAGGCTCTGGAGGCGCACCGGTTCTTTGCGCCCCGCGAATGGCGACTCGGAGAAGGGTCCGCTGCACCGCCTCTCGCTCTGAGGTTTCCACGGGAGGGACAGCTACTAACAGGACCGTATAATTAAAACTTTAAGACAGAGACGGTGACATTTAGCCACCCACCACGGGTGCGCACGCCGGCCCGTGTGGATATGCTTCTCCCGACGCTGGTGACGTACCTCGCCGGGTGCGCCTGTCTTCTGTCGCCGGCCACAGAGAGTTGCGGGCCCGGGAGGGGGTATGGCAAGAGGCGGTCGCAGAGGAAACTTGCCCCGCTCTCTTACAAGCAGTTCAGCCCGAATGTAGCGGAGAAGACGCTAGGGGCCAGCGGGAGATATGAAGGGAAAATAACGCGGAACTCTGAGCGCTTCAGGGAGCTCACCCCAAACTACAACCCAGACATTATCTTCAAAGATGAGGAGAATACAGGTGCAGACCGAATGATGACCCAGGTAACTCCCCGGCTTCATGGGAGAGCCATTCAGTGCGCGCAGTGATTTAGGTATTATATTGAAATCAAGGTTTAGGTACATAGTCCACTTAGTCCAGTCCTTTAACGCGTGGACGCTGTTATTTATTGCGTGCATGATTTGTATTATTTTTCGACGTTTTCGTGAGCACTGTAAAGCTGTGATTGGGCTGCAAACTGTATTACCGCAGTCATTCTCATAGTCCCAATATTATGAGTAGCCTACCAATTGCGCTCAGCAATCCATGTTTGAGCGTTTTTTGGAGGTTAATAGTGCTAATTGACCATTTGAACAAGAGCTGGTAATCATGAATTATCGTGAATTAAAACAGCCTTGGCCCTATCTGCGGCTCGTGCGTAAAAGGCAACCCTCGTGGAAAAGGTGCAGCTCCTAATTAAAACACTATGTCTTCTGTTTTATATAATTTCGGCGGGTGGGAAGGGGGGGCTCTTTAGTCCTATTTGGTTATAGGCCGGGTCACTCGTGTAGTTGTGTTTACCATGACGTTTTTAGCCCGAATGGCCAAAGTTAACGGTCGCCTTTTCGACTGTCAAATATTTTACGACGCAGTCACTGATGTGGGACGGAGTGGAATTTATTTGACTCCAATTCCCCAGGAATTAAAGTATTTATATCTGCCTCTTGTGACCGCGGGCTTCCTCTCGGAGCAATAGCGTTTATGTCCACATACGGGCCCATGTGGGAATGAAAGCGCCCGCTCCCTGTCACCTCTGCTATTTCAGCGCTCACGGCGCTGAACGCGCGTCACCGCCGACCTGCACACACAATTTATGAGTTCCAAGCGGCGACGACTGCCGACGCCGCCGGCCACAGGAGACAGCCTCCTATTTGTTATTTGACGATTTCGTGTTACTTTTTTGTTTGTTTTCGCAGCGCGCACGGGGCAAAAATAGCCCACTTCACTTGTGTTGGAACCTTAATTATACGCGTTTTTTTTTATTCAGTGCGGTCAGTGACTTCTATGGGTGCTAGTGGCACCGGCGCGCGCATACAGGCGCGACTGTTCGGGAAAGCGAAATATCCTATAGGTGTTCATAGGTGCGTGCTGTCAGCCCCGCGCGTCCAATGTTTGTGCAGTTCGCGGTTTGGTGCTAAAAATCCGCTCCTGCAGAAACCCCCTTCGACCCGCACCTTGAAAGGAAAACCAACAAAATACATCGTCTGATTTATGAACTCGGGCTCCGTTGCTCTGACCGCAGAGGGGAAAAAATAGACGTTAAAATCCACACGACACCGTGAAAAGGCATCTATTGGGCGAGCTATTCTTATCACAGGCCAGAGGGCCAATATGCAGAAGAAGAAAAAAAAACATAGCCTATGTGTTTTTAATTCCAAGTTGAGTATGGTAGCAGAAGTCATTGCTTAAAGAACCATATTAGGCTATATTAAATTACCAATGACCAATTCGCCCCTCTGAGATCACAGTAGTAGAAGTGATTGCCTATTTCACTTCCATAAGACTCAGAAAGACAAATCCAATTGAGTAGAAGTATTAATCACAAGTGCAAGCCAGCCAAATCACACACTACTAAAGAATAAGCATCATGCAGTTAAAACTGCGGCAGCTGTATGGATGTCTAATAATGTTGTCTCAACACTGCTGTACAGTTAAGCCTCATCTCTTTGTGTGTGTGTGTGCGTGCGTGCGTGTGTGTGAGCGAGATTGAGAGAAAGGGACTAAGACGGGGGTGTCACTACTTCGATGGGGCCTCAATGAGCTTAACCTCATCGTCAGTAGATCCTTATTTTGGAGGACCCGTTCTGAGCCTGTTCACCCCAACCACCCCCTCTACACCACCCCCATCCATCGTCCCGAACATAGCCTCGCTGCTCCCTCACCACAGAAAGCAAACAAGAGGGGTTTAGCCAGGACAGCAGGGATGCATTGTGGGAAGGCTTTAAGTCACAGACAAGGGGGAGCAAGGGGTACCAGGGGTGGGGGGAGAGAGATGCGGGCACTGAGGTTGGCTTGGGGGGTAGGGGATCGGGGGACGGGGATAGAGAGGGGTGTGTACAGGGTGGGCAATGGAGAACCTTGGGTGAGGGCGGGGTGGGGGTTGGAGGGGGGTCATTAGTGGATGCAGTCAGTGGCAGAATGGGTCTTTGTGGAAGTCCTGGGGGGAGGGGGAGATAGAATATACAGACAGACAACATCTCGTCGCAACCGCTGGGGCTCAAGTGTCTATTTTTGTCTCAAGAGTTGATTGGTGCTTAAAGGTACAGTCAGGTGCTCTGTAGAAAGCTTGCTGATGTCTGCAATGGATCGAAAACACCTCTCCCTTCAATGCCATAGGGTGCTCCATCAGAAGCTCCGCCCACCACACATTGGAAACACGTTGTGAAGGCTGGGATAGTGTTGTTGTTTGGTGTGGCCCGCAACACTTTGTTTGTGTTCCCATTAACGGAGCCAGGGCTGTGTAGAAACACAAGAATATATTTTCAGCGCACACACACACACACACACACACACACACAACGGGAAGCTTGCAGACGGCGAGGAGATATTTGGTGAATTAGACAAAAAGTGTATTATTTTACAATTGCGTACTATACCTTTTAATACGCGTGATACATGTAAAAAAGTGTGCGCGTTCTCTTTCCTACACGGCTGGCGTCCTCTAGCGCTGCAAGGACAAGCTGAACGCACTGGCCATCTCGGTGATGAACCTGTGGCCAGGGGTCCGCCTGCGGGTCACCGAGGGCTGGGACGAGGACGGCCACCACTCGGAAGAGTCGCTCCACTACGAGGGCCGGGCCGTGGACATCACCACATCCGACCGGGACAGGAACAAGTACGCCATGCTGGCCCGGCTGGCTGTGGAGGCCGGCTTCGACTGGGTCTACTTCGAGTCCAAGGCCCACGTGCACTGCAGCGTCAAGTCCGGTAAGAAGAGATGGTGGGGGGGCGCACATTGTGCACACCATACAGGTGCTGGGAGTTCTTTTGTCTTTAAAGATGGGAGGAGCTATACAGCACGTTTTCAAACGTATATTCCTCAAAAGGAACTAATCGCACAGAAGGTGTCGGTTGTCCGCGCTAGGAGGTGCAACAAAGCTGAAACGCTCTTCCGGGGAGATTACATCAAGCCAGGTCCGTACTCCTGTGTAGGCAGGTTGGGAACATCCAATCAAAACTTTAAACTCCTCCTGTATGAACACATCTGACGTTAGTTCCTGCTAACAGACAGGAATATGAATATTCATTCATAATAATATGCATCTTGAATTATGATTCACTAAATACATTAATTTTTTAAACAGTTTTAGTTTTAAAGAGGGTTGAAAAACTGGAGCTTGCAGTTTCTCTGAGGTTGAGTGAGAATTTTTTTTTAATCGCTTACAGCCTCTTTGCAAGGGGTGTATGTTTAGAGAAGAGGTTAGAGGTTAGAGGTTAGCTAAAGAAGGGAAGGTCTTGAATGTGAATGCTTGGATGTGAACACTTGGACGCATGGATTACAAAAAGAAATTCCATTAACTGCCAGTAACTCAGAAAACACCCAATCAGGATTTTCATGAATCACAAATAATATTTAATCTGACACCACCAAAAAGTGTACATGTGCTAAGACAGTTTTCAAGACCTTGTTTGAAAAAGTGTGCTTCAAAGTTTTCTCTATATTCATATGGTACCTAACCAATGTATATGGCGCTTTGGGTTAAGCATCTTAAGCAACAGCTTCCACCATCTTCACTGACCCAATTTCTTAACACATCTGACATTGTACATGCTGCCATTCAAACTGCATTTCAAACCGTCTGACATTGAAAGCAAACAGTCTCACTGGACAGAGATGAAGACCCAACAGGGAGACCTTCGACACTTTTCCCCTGAACCTTTTCTAACCTTCTAACACTTTCTCCTGCCCGACTCTGTTGCTCTATGTCCTCCTGCTGTATCTCACCTGCCAACTCAACCTGTGTCCCATTCCACGTGTCCAGCCCTGTCCAAACAACTAAAAAGATGTTGCGTTTTATAGTAGCGACGTAGCCATAGCAAGCTTTACATTATTACATTAATATTTTTAGTGTTATTGGTGGGAGACTATAATTAAAAGCCCAGACAGGATGTTGTTGTGCCACTTTAATACATCAGCGTGTTTAATTCAAACACACCTGTGTGACTTTCTAACGTGACACTCAGAAGAGCAAGCGATCCCAATACCACGTTTAACAGCAGCAAAGACCCCCTGGAAAAATCCTCTCCATTTTACAGTGGTAACTGAGATTCTCCCTCTGCTTTCCCTTCCTCTCATGTATCCCTTTTACTTCTTCCTCCTCTTTTTTCCATCACTTTTCTTCCTCTCTTTCCCTCCCAGATCAGGTCGCCAGTGCCCAGTCCTTGACCTGAACAGAAGGACGACATTGTCAAGTTGGTTGCTATTTCGGGTGCTTTTCGTAGATCTCGGCACTTCTTTGCTCCCCGGGACAACACGATCAGTCTCGAAGGTGCAGGCGTTTCATATGCCTTCCCGCCCCAAAAGCCTCCAAATGTTTTCACTTGGAGAATGTCAAACAGTAAACAAGAGGAAGCAACCACTAGGTGGCAGCAAAGTTTGCCATCATGACCCAAATTAAAGGATTGCACTGAAACTATGTGACCTAAAAAGAAGACAGAGTTCAAACACAGGTATTATCTTCTCTTCACTAAGATTCGAGCTCCGCTGACCACACATCTTATAAATGAGTCTGTGTCTGTGGTTATACAATGATGTTCACTAAAAGGAAACGGCTAACCATAAAACGAACAGTAACACAGCCCAATATCCAAAAATGTCTTTTAGCTGAATGTTTCAGAAGGTAGAGTGCATTTATGGACTATAGAGCGCTTATTGTGCACAGTCTTGTTCATGTCGTCTTAACTGGTAATAGATCTCAACCACTAGTGATTAAGTTCATTTATACACAACTATAACTTTCATTAGCATACTGACCTAACATGTTACAGCTAAGTTAAAGCCTCCAAAGGCCAACATTTAGCATCATTTACAAAAACAGAAAATTAATTAAGTCAATACAATTTAAAAAATGCATATTTAAAACTAGAAAATAAATATAACTAGAATTTGCAATGGGATGACTAACCTGTTAGCTGGGTTCTTGCTCCTTCTTGTGACTTTTCTTATCAGCCTTTTGTCTTTTGTCCCCAACCCAAATATTTATTCCCAGATAAACAGGCCCAAGTTACTTTCAAGTTCAGTGAGCGCTCTCACACGCACGCACACACGCACACGCTATTGAGAATGGCAAACAAGAGTCATTATCTTGAGAGATATTGTTCTTTTATGTGAAGTGTAGAAAAAAGGTAAATATTTAGCTAAAGGCAGTTGGGAATTAAAGAGCTCTTTCTCTCGACTAACCCCCCTCCCCCCCGCACCCCCAGAGCACTCCGTGGCAGCCAAGTCTGGAGGGTGTTTCCCGGGCGGGGCCTTGGTCACCGTGGAGACCGGGGGCCAGAAGCGGCTGCGTGACCTGCGCGCGGGCGAGCGCGTGCTGTCCTCGTCGGGGAGCGACGGCAGCGGCCGGCTGGTGTTCAGCGACGTCCTGACCTTCTTGGACCGCGACCCGTCCGCCCGCAAGCTCTTCTACGCCATCCGGACGGAGGCGGGCCTCGGACTGTCACTCACGGCCGCCCACCTGCTGCCCGTCTCCGACGGCAACTGCTCCGAGGGGGCGTCGGCGACAACGAGGTCCGCCTATGCCAGCGACGTCCGTCCGGGACAGTGCGTGCTGGTGACGCGGGCCGGCAGTGGCTCCGGTGGGCGGGCGCTGCTCTCTCGGATCACCGAGGTGAGCGTGAGGGAGGGGCAAGGGGCGTACGCGCCCCTTACTGCCCACGGAACGCTGGTGGTGGACGGCGTGGTGGCGTCCTGCTACGCCGCCGTAGACGCACACGATCTGTCCCACTGGGCTCTGGCGCCGCTACGGCTCATGTACCGCTGGACCGGCACCGCGGGGCGGGCCTACGGAGGCAACATTCACTGGTACCCCCGGTTCTTACACCGGCTGGGCCGCTGGCTGTTGGATTCAGAGCGCTTCCACCCGCTGGGCATGGCTCTGCCCACGGCCTGAGGAGCTGCATGGACACTCAGACGCAGCCAGGAACACAAGGGATGCAGAGCAGTTTTAGAGTGTAGGCACTATGCATACACTAGAGTGGGGATCAAACTCCTTACGCTGGTTAGCTAGCTGGCACTGCTGTGTAACGTTAATGGTGTACTACTCGCTTTGGTTACTACAAACCCCTGACTGCCAAATGTATAGTAAATTATTCCTTGATTTGAGAGACATTCGTGATTCACCTCTGCTGCTTGTGATGCTAACAGGAAAATAAGAATGTGCCGATGAACACTTATGTCACAGACACACAAATATGGAATTATATGGGCTGTGTGAGCCTGCTTTATGTTATGCTTGTAGGGAGTTGGTACCTGTTTCCCAGGACTATGCTGTTTGTAGTCATATTAAAATAGGATAAGATAATTCCGAACCAGCACAAATTCTATTTTTAATACACCACAGCTGAATAGAAATATTTAGGAAAAAGTATAGTCTATTTAAAGTGTGTGTTAATATGTTTGTTTATAAAATTTGTTTATATAAATCTAAAAAAACGGAAGAAAAAAAAGTTTATGATGTGGGTGATGAGTTATTTAAAAATATATTTTTTAAATTAAAATGTAAGGAAATTAATTTTATTGTGCCTTCTTTGAAAAAATGTAGGACCTGAGTGTGCCAGTGAGAGTGAATATTTGTTTGAACAGATGTGTGAACTATTGCATTGTTCATATTTTAGATAAATATAATGTAGCCTATATAATGGTAGGAATAACAACAACAACAATAGTAATGGTAGCCTGTACTAATATTGCTATTGATATTGTTGTTGTTATTATTGTAATATATTTAGATGATAATATATTGTAGGATATTTCCGTGAAATACTGTAAATAAGCAAATAAATAAATACATAAATACAATGAAATGTGTGCAATCGCCCAGCAAACGTTGTGTATGTGCGTAAAAGCGCGCATCTACTGACATTACTGTTTTCCTACAGCTAAAGATTACTACCTTAATTTGCTGTTACACCGGTCAGAGCTGAGAGAACAGGTCTAGTGCGTAATGGATGGAACGAGGGTGCCTAATATCGCCAAGAAGCGTTAATTCCTGCATTGAGTGTTAAAAGACTTCCAGACACCAGTTGCGTGTGCAACAGTTGTCAGCTAATAATAACAGCGCTATTACTGTGCCTTTAAGAGGACGTCTGAGGAAACCCAATCGCTTCATAGCGGGTTTAGGGCTCCGTCAATTAACTACTGGGGCGAAAACTAGGCAGATGTCCCATGCGTCCAGAGTCGCCCTTGCTCTTTTTTAAAATTTAAAGGTTTTCACGCTGTATATTTTTGCTTTCTTCCACGTGCGCATTCTGATGATGAACTCGGGTCAGTCGTATTGAATTACGTATTACACCTTTAAGGAGCTGTCTTCGGGATTAGAATTACGCGCACCTACCCAAGTTTCCCTTTAGGGGGTTTGAAGCAGCACTGAAGCCTAGGAAGGCTGTCCTTCACTGTCACTCGTTCGACGTGAACGCGTCCGTCTCTTGCCCGCTTGAGGGTCTGGACATCGGGGGTTCTTCACCACCGTGCAAAATGGCTGAGATAGGGAAAGGGGTCACCGCCGGGAAACTGGCTATCAACGTCCAGAAAAAGTTCACCAGAGCACAAGAAAAGGTATGGCCTTATGACTTTCATTCAGCTCTAGGGCGACATGGGTAGACTACAGAAGACGGCTCAGTCGTGCGTATCGAAGTCACGTCACATCCAATGTCAAAACGAAAAGCCGTTTGTTATTCTGGAAGCTGCCCTACAATGTACGGTGGCCCAAGTCACCGGCTAACAAGAAAAGGTAGCCTACACAAAACCACTACGTAACCTGTCTGGAGTTGTTCTTCGGCCAGGTTGGGTTAATATATTGTCATACGCAACTCTAGTTTCAGCCAATTTTACGGACTAATAGCATAATAAATACTCCGTAAAATTGTTATCACAAACAACAGCACAATGTTAACCCTTAGTACAGTAACGCACTTCGGGTTAAATGTACCTTGCTGCCTTGGTGTTTCTTTAAAACCACAGATCTATTAAAAGATCACAGATGCAACAGTTAAACTAATCCACTGAACTGTGGCCACTGTAATGCATTTCTCAGACATGCCTATTCTATTATTCTAACTGAATAGGCCTATGTACTTTATATTTTATTTTTAAACACACACAGTTGACATTGCAATAGAGTAGCCTGTCAGGATAGCTTCTCAGTCTGTGCATTATATCTGTATACTTTTTGGTTTTGGTAAAATTTTAAAAGTAATATTAATGGTTCCCTATCCAATACCATATTGCCACATTGCCATTCAAAAGGTGCCCCTTGTTGTGACATGCAACTCATAAACCTGGACAATCTTATTGTTTAAAAAGCCAGGTCAGAAGGCCTCTAGTTAGAATGTAAAGTCCAGCCATTATTATCTCTCTCTGTTATTACCCAGACAAAACAGCATGAGAGAGAGAGAGAGAGAGAGAGAGAGAGAGAGAGAGAGAGAGAGAGAGAGAGAGAGAGAGAGAGTGTTTCTAGTGCTCAGACCGCTGATCTCCATAGACTTAAGATTCACTTACAGAAGTGTGCTTTTATATGTATCATAAAGCTCATATTCTGTTAGCATGGCTGAGTTTAGCTCGAATGTATTTGATTACAGTTAGGCCAGCTGACAGAAGAAATAAGAGTGGCGGCCACAATGGTTGTCATAGTGATGTTCTGTCACCTGCGGCACGGCAAAGCGAACACGGGCACCCGGGGCTCGCCCGGCGGGCAGCTGCGCTCCAAGGCATGCTGGGGAAAACCCCCATGGTTGGTTGTTGTGTGGTTGGGTTGGGTGGACTTGCCCTTTTGAAGCATGACAGTGGCTTGGTTCTGCCCCTGGGAGTCAAAGAGGAAAGACCCTGTGTCTCTGACCCCATCACCCCTCACAACCTCCCCCAAGACCAGATCCAGCCATCTTTTTCCCAGTTATTGTCCACTCACATTTACTATTGGCCAATCACAATCTATCGCGGTACATGACATACACCATATATGCTTTTACCCATAATGCCCCATTAGTTCATGTATACATTTGTGCACTGTGGTTTGTTTGCAATTCATGCAACAGATCAATATGTATAAAAATGATGACATTCGCAAGTAAATGTGTATGTTTACATCTTTAGCAGATGATACACAGAAGGATCGGACAATAAATAAGTAAATAATAATAAATAATAAATCCAACAAATACAAGAGAGAGATTATAAAACTAAAACATGCGATTAGATTAATATGTTGCCTTGTTTACATTTGGCAGGGATTATACCATTCACTTTTCTGGTGCTAGTCTATATTCCAGGCAACTTCCGTACGCGGTACATGCTGTACTGTGGTCGTAGTACTGCGGTACAACCACACACACTACCCACATAGCCATCATCACACCTGCCCACCCAACCCCTACTCACCCCCGCCCAGAGACCTTTCCCGCACAGTATGCCTCACTAGTGGAGCTGCCTGGGGGGTTACAGCTATCTTTAGTGCCCCCCCTGCACACACACACACACCCCAAATTACATTTATACTTCACAAGCTGCCTGTGTACGTGTGTGTGTGTGTGTTCACGCTATTCCTGCACTTTATGACGGTGTCATAGATGGTTACAAAATGACGCTTGTGTGTGGGTGTGTGTGCTATGCACCTACAATAGTGTGCCGTATGGTGGGCTTGTGTTATGTGTGTGCGTGCGTGTGTGTGTACGTGCGTGCGTGCGTGCGTGCGTGCGTGCGTGCGTGTGTGTGTGTGTGCGCGTGTATTGGCAGGCCATGGCGAGCCTACGGGTGTATTTTTGGGGATGAAATTGTACACCAGCGGCCATGGACAGCTCTGTGAAACTAATGGGGTCTCACATGCACACACACACACACACACACACACGCACACACACACACACATACCTAGTTCCTTTCTATAACCATATATTCTTTGACATGGACAGCTGGCCTACTCAGACACAAACACACAAACACACACACACACACACACACACACACACACACACACACAAAAGCGAGGACACTTTTCTGTAATATTTTAGAACCAGATAGGCCAAATCTGTGAGAGACACACACACACACACACACACACACACACACACACACACACACACAAAACCTGTCTGGCTGCCCACAAATCTGTTTTACCGTCCTGTTGTGTCAAAGAGGGAGACGGCTTTTGGGAGGAGAAATAATATGCTTGTGTAATACTTACATGGTAATACTATACGAGAGTTCTTAATTCATTCATTCATCTAGTCTCAGTGACTGTCCGGTTGGGTTTTGTGTGCATGAAGTCGTATACTGCTGCATGTAAATAATGTTGCAGCGTGTGGGTATCATACCGTGCATGTCCATAGTAACAAGTCAAGTCAAGTTTATTTATGTAGCCCTTAATCACATTGTAGTCTCAAAGGGCTGTACAGCCTATATTTCACATGGAAACAAACAACACCCCCATAACCTGCTCCTCTGACCTCTGACATTAGCAAAGGGAGAGTCATCTTATTGAAAGGCCAATATCTACATGTGTTGGGGTAGCTGCGAACTCAAGTGATATTTTACAGTAAATTGACTGTACGTTAACTCTATCTATATCTGTATTGACTATACTTTAGTTAAGTACTGTAAATGTTAGTTAAGTACTGTATATGTTTAAATAACTGCATACTGCAGGTGTTTTTAATACTTGGTGGCGGTGACAAAGCTTGAAATAGATATCTGGAACATACCTCGACATATGTAATATTAAAAAGGCCGTAGTAGCATTTGGAGCGGTCCTCCGGGCAGACGGGGTGATATAAGGTAGTGTTTCTATGTCTCTGAAGTCTTCCGCAGTCCCCCTCTGGCATTGCTGGGTATGGTTACATGGTCACAGTCATCTTTGCCCCTTTGGCATTGCAGTTGTCTGGGTGAGAAAGACTGCTTTTATGGCTGTTTTCATTGGTTCATTAATAAGAGAAAAGCAAACAAACAAAAACTCACATTGAGAAATGATGCCTGCTTATGGTTGTTGCTTCCTGATGGTCATCCCTACCCTGGCTCCGCCCGGCTATTTCTCTCAGCTAAAGACATTTGCCTGAGATTATAGTCTGGAAACCCTGTTCACATTAGCGTTTTCACAGCCACCCTGCTGGCAGACCAATCACAGTGGGGTAGTGAGGTGACGTTGAAGTCAAGCGTGTTTATAAATGGTGGTAGAGCTAAATGAGGCGTTCAAAACTGTTTTGGCAACGTTGAGATGCTTAAACGCCGTCCAATAATTTCTAGATGAACCAGAGGTCTACGTCCAGTAGGCAACGACCGTAGGCCAGACCTTATTCACAAAGTGAATATGGAGATTCAGATTTAGTAAGTCTGCACATAGAGAGCATTTAGCATAGTGTGGTTGATGCAATAGCTACATTAAGTTAAAAGACAAATGAACACAATACATTGATTTAGATTTGTTTGGAAGTACGTTGAGTTGCTTTCCGAGAACCCATAATAACGCCTACGTCTTTATATATGTTTACAGAAAATAAATAACTCCAAACTGTGCTTTCTATCAAGTAAAATGCAATAGCTATTGCAACATACTGTGTTGACCTTTTGGCAAACAACAGGTTGGATCTGAGTTAGAAAAGGTGACCCAATCGTATAACTACAGCATGTGCATAATATGCTATAGCACAACTACAATGCATAACAGGAATTCCTTGCTTCAGAAATGGTTCTTGAAGTTGAACTTTAAAGAGTTGCGCTCAATAAGCAAGAACGGAAAGGAATGTCACGTATAGGCCTAGTTTGCCATAGTCTGCATTGTATCCTACGTTGGTCATCCAGTGCAGCTGTCAAGGGATTCATTTCATTCTGAACGTAGTAAGTGTAAAGCACATGTGAAAGCAACTTGCACTTACCAAAGTGCTCTTCACAGAAGTATAAGAAGCTAACCATTAATAAAGAAAAATAAGTGTGTGCCGCAAAACATTATTAAGTGGGACATTATTGGATTTTTGGAAGCAGGCATCTTCTATATATATTATGTAAAGTATAAATATTGTGTAAAAAAATAAAAAGAGAGCAATTTGTGTCAGGGTTTATATAGAAGGAACTGGGAACAGGCTTGTATGACTTGTAAGCATGCATAGAGCCATGTTAACCAAGGCCAAAGGTGTCATTGGGACTCCGACTGCCAGGTTTGAAGTAGTGGGGAAGTCCCTGGTCGCATGTCGGCCGTCTCCGAGGGCCTCGGTGAGGGCCAGGATTAGGGGCGGCAGGTGGCATGGGTGTTAGAAGCTGCCCCATGTGTCATCTGATCAGATTATCCGGTGACCTTGTAGAAAACATCTGCAACAA
Organism: Typhlichthys eigenmanni; assembly: GCA_027564635.1. Taxonomy (NCBI): domain Eukaryota; kingdom Metazoa; phylum Chordata; class Actinopteri; order Percopsiformes; family Amblyopsidae; genus Typhlichthys; species Typhlichthys eigenmanni. The sequence continues at coordinate 19,545 of JAODUK010028175.1, forward strand.
AGCTACCTGCCAATTGTCTTCCTCGAATCCCTTTCTTATGACATTTAGCGTCCCCTAGGACCTGAATGTTGAGCATCCGGTTGGGTGAGATATACTCCTTCAATATTGTTTCAGTAAGCACTCAAAATATAGAAGTGTGAGAATCTACAAATATTTATGTTCATTTCATACTTGAAAAATACATTCTTGTATTCTGTAGTAGCCAATGTTGATTCATATTTGGGTGCTTTGTTTCAGTTTGCATTTTGTGAGAATTTCTTAGGGTACCTTTAACATAATATGCAGCTGAAGAACCTGTCACAATTCAAATGGAAATTTCTCAAAATAGAGGTAAAGTAACATTTGGAATAGAATAGCTCTAGACTTTCTTTAATGCAACTTTCACTTCTTCATTCCCCTACATCCATTTCCTTGTTGTTTCTGTGATTTGGTTTGGTTTAGGGGCCTTTTCCTGGTGTCTAGAAGCTCACTGTGTTTCGAAATGTGTTGCATCAGTAACATAGCGTTTAAGACAATGTCGCTGTTAATGTTTGTCTGATACAATGCAGGGAATAAGGGACCAACTATTGTTCTGCCAGCATATGAGGCTGTTGCTCATTTTTTAGGCTAAGAGAAATACCTTTCTCTTGTTCTCAGCCCTTAGACAAACAAACTTGGCCAGGTAGCTACAGTAGTTGATATTGGGTTTAGACGTCTGTATTTTACTCTAGTTAATGTATTTGTTCTTTTAGTTCAGAAAATGGATGCTCATTGGTTGTTCTGTACCCATAACAGGTCTTGCAGAAACTGGGTAAATTGGATGAGACGCGTGATGCTGCCTTCGAAGAGATGGTGGCCAACTTCAACAAGCAAATGGTCAGAAGCTGTAATTTTCTCACCTACATGGCCACACTGTAATCTGGCATTTCCTTCAAATCTGTCAGAAGCATTTTCTTAAACAACATGTCAGTTTAAAAGGTACACTCTTCAATTGTATTAATGTTCCCCCAGTGGGCAAACAAACAAAAAAATGTTCTGCACCACCGTGGTTCAACCACAAGGGGAGCTACAGACACAAACTGAGGAGAGTTCCCTAAAGGCAGACAAATACTTGTTAAATTATGTTTCCCTTTCTTTGTATTTTGCCAAATTTGTTCACCCTGATCAAAACTTGTATGTTCTTTCAGACAGATGGCAGTAAATTGCAGAAAGACTTGAAAGGCTACATGACAGCAGTTAAAAGTAAGACGGAATATTTTTCTGGGTGTGGGTTGGGCAATAACAATTGCAGGTACACTAAATGTGTCTCACCGTGTATTTGTCCTATATGTGTGCGTTTGTCTGTCTGCCCCATTGTCTGTCTGCGATGAAGCCATGCATGAGGCATCCCGACGGCTGCAAGACTGTCTGGCTGATATTTACGAGCCCGAGTGGTTTGGTAAAGAGGAGATGGACAGCCTGATAGAGGTAGGTGTACTGTACAGTAGCGATGCTACATGTACAGGATCGGGCATGACAGCACGGTTACAGGACGGCTCTGGCGTGGATGTCAAACTTGGTGCATGGGTTTGTGTATGTCAAACTTGAAACATGCTAGTAGTGGTTAAGCGACACCTGACCGGAAGATAGAGGGTTTCAAGTGGAGACAACACAATGTTATTGTGTTGTTATTGCTGTTGTTTGAAGCCCCCTGTTTAGTAATAGCTCACTTATTCACGTCTAGTTCCTTCTCCTCTTCTCTCCTCGCTCTCTTTTCCTAACTGCGTGTTTCTCTCCTCCACCCCTCCGTCTAAAGGAGATGATAGAGAAAGAGATGGACAATAACTTGGAGGTAAAAGATGGTTTAGTGTGTAGTGTTTACCGTCGCTTTGAGACATTCGTCTCCGACACGATGAAAAGATAGACTAGCAAAGGGCAAACCACACCTGTTGGAACGGCTGTAACTATAAAGAGAGTGCAACTGCAACTAACATTTCCTAAATTTAAGCATGGATATCATATGTTTGCTGACAAAAATGACACTAGCACGTTTAAAATTACACTTTATGTATCTACAAGTACCATTCAACATTGCACAAACATTTGAATAACTTTCAACAGACAGCACTGCAAGATTACAAAATACATGTTGTTTGTGCATGGCTAATGGAAGAAATATTCATAAATAGCAAATATCCACAGCTGTAAATGTATGGTTTGTGTTGTCTTACTCAATGCATACATATACAATACAAACTTGTTTTACAGTTATTGGGGATACACTGTGTGTTTCTTGAGATTGTCATAGGACCTATTTATATCACCTGTCAATGTACAGAGTGGTATTAGGGGTTACAATAGTAAGTATTTGTGTTTTAGACTAGACAAAGATTTATAACATGCTTTAATATTGCCATAGTTGAGGCTTTTCTGTTTTGTTCGTATTGCTTGTAGTATTGTCTGTTATAATATACAGTAGCTTAACATGAATGTGTGTAATATATAATTGTTTAAATAAACACTGCTTTCATACATATTTGGTGAAATCACAGAGAAGCCTTGAGTTATGAAATCTCACATTGTAAATCATATTTATCTTATCATTTATCAGCCCTGAGTATGTTTAGAGGCTGTGGAAGAAATTGAACTGGTAATAAATTCCACAACTTATTGAGGGATGTGTGTGTGTGTGTGTGTGTTTGTGTGTGTGTGTGTGCTCGTGTCAGGACACAGATGTGTTATGGGCAGACTACCACCAGCAGGTCACAGATGGCTGTTTGATCACCGTGGATACATACTTGTCTCAACTTCCTGAAATTAAGGTAAGGTTGCTTCGTGTTATACTAAGGCTAAGGCTTCTTAGTGTGTGCGAATAGTACACTGTGTATATTTTGTGCTGATAAGTTTGTATGTATGTTTGCAATATACAGTAATTACAGGCCTATAGCCCAGTAAATTTTGATCTCTTTTCCATTGGTAGTTTTTTTCACTGTGTTGTGACTACAATTACCAATTTAATTTTAAGTAATTTTGCATAAAAGCAGACGCTTTATATTGAAAGCGACATATATGTAGTGTTAAGCAGGGAGGGGTTAGTAATCTTGCTCAAGAATGCTTACATGTAAGTGGGCTTGTTGGGGATCGAACCCACAACCTTTTGTCTAGGTGTCTATTGCCTTCCCTGTCCCCAATAACTAATCTTTATGAAATTCTCTCTTGCGTACCCAACAGGCCCGTATAGCAAAGCGTGAAAGAAAACTGGTGGACTTCGACAGTGCCAGACATCATTTTTCTTCCCTACAGAAAGGCAAGAAGAAAGACGAGGCCAAAATTGCCAAGGTAACCCTCTCTCTGTGTGTATGTGTGTGTGTGTGTGTGTGTGTGTGTGTGTGTGCGTGTGTGTGTGTGTGTGTGTATTTTTTTTAATGCAAGCAAGTTTGCAAGCAAGTATGTTAGCTAATTAATTGCTATGTGCTAATTAATGTTAATTAACACTTTCCTAATTCATTGAACTTTCAAAAGAGCATTTCTAATGTCTAAACCCTTAATAACCAGTGTGTTGTCCTAGTGGCATGGCTGTTTGTTTGTGGAGGAGTAGTGTAGTGTAACCACTTAAAGGCAGGGTCAGTCATTCTTGCTAACTTTGAGCTCAAATCAAAACAGTATATCGCTCCGCAGTCCTCTGCGCACATAGAAATGCATTGTGGAGCAAAGCGTAGTACTACGGCTTTGTTGATATGAGCGGTGTTCGCCACTTTGTTTGTGTTCCTATTTACGGAGCCAGGGCTGTGTAGAAGTATCGGATAATTTTTTCAACATGCACAGAGAACGGTAAGCTAGCGAAATGCGAGGAGATATTTGTTGTATTTGACAAAAAGTGTATTATCTTAGCATTTAGCCTGCAATATCTGACTTTACCTTTAATGTATCATATCCATGGGCCTTTGTCACAGAGGTGTCACAGCTGGATCAACATATTATAACAGTGTTTCCCAACCCTGGTCATGGGGACCCCCTGCCCTGCATGTTGTAGATGTCTCCCTGCTCCAACACACCTGATTCACATGAATGGGTCCTTATCAATCTCTGCAGAAGCCTGATAACGAC
>JAODUK010028186.1:0-23606 GCA_027564635.1 Typhlichthys eigenmanni
TATCTCCACACTGGCCTGGGAACGCCTCGGGATCCCCCAGTCAGAGCTTTCCAATGTGGCTCGGGAAAGGGAGGTTTTGGGTCCCCTGCTGGAGCTGCTGCCCCCGAGACCCGACTCCGGATAAGCGGATGAAGATGGATGTTGCTTATATTTCATTAACGGGGTACGCTAGTTCTAGTAGCATAGCATATAGCAACCAGTGGCAGTGAGTGCATTCGCATTGATAAACCCATACAGGATTCTTGCCTCCCTAATTAACTCCAGAGTATTCCGGAAACATGATTTGCAGATTGTTCATTTAGTTTACGGTTATTATTTACTTAGAACATCTGTAACGCGGAGTGATATAACAATAGTTAGTTCCGGACGGATGTATAGACCTATGTACTGCTGACATCAAGCAGACTTCACCAACGTATGCGCATGCAGCTCAGCATCAGAAGTCCGATAAGCCCAGAAAAATATACGAATAGGCCAGTATCATATATGTTTTACTTTAAATGCATATGATTGCATATCATTTGAAATGTGACAATCTCAGGCTTTTGAAAAACTACACTACCTAGTAGGCCTGCCTTAGTAAGAATATTGTTTTTATTAATGTAAAAATTATTGTTACTGTTTAAAAGTTATTCAGCCTTTCTGCTGCTAGCCAGATAAGAAAAGTTGTAGTCTACCTCAGCATGTTATAGCCTGGTTTTACTTTGAATAAAGACTTAGAAGTTTATGCCCTCAATTTGGGTAAATTATTTCCAGCGGTGTCAAAAATTTTATCGATTATTTATATTTTGTTATTATTTAGTATTGTATCGAAGTTAGACATTTCAGTATCGAGACAACACTACCACAGATATTCTTCACAATGACCCTCATTTATGAAACGTACAAAATTTCCACGCAAAGTCGGCAGGTATCAATCTGGACCGATTTAGACGGTGGCAACGATCAGATCTCATGTCAAGTCTCAACTCGTGTACGAACGTTTTCGAGTCATCATACCTTGCTTTAGAGAAAGCAACATCATTTTGGCCTGTTCTGCATAGAGCAGGTTAACAGGGTGTTATCATTTGATTAGCCGATCCGACGCTGACATTCTAGAATGCCAAAACAGCCGTACCATGCTCAGCACAGCCACAAAGGGGTCCTCTTTTCAGGTTCTCACTTTTTAAAGGCTAAGCACCAATTATCTCTGATTTAGGCAGAAGAAACATCCTTAAAATTAAACAATAAATAAACCACTGTATCTAAACATCATATGTATTAGGAGAATTACTTTTGAGTTTCAGACCAGGCAGACATGTAAGCATACCAATGCATACATATATTCATTAAATAGCCTATCAACCTGTATCTATTGTTAAATATAGGCTATATAGATTATGACAAAATATTATATTTTGTAAAGCCAATCTACATCGGCGGAGGGAACTGTGGCATAGAGCCATACTCGTGCATGACAGAGAAAGGTGTTTTGGCCTGCGGGGTTCTGCAGATTAACAGGCTGTTATTTGATCATGGTGACAGAATATAACCTGTGCCCAAAGAGCCCTCTAGATGTAGTGGTTCACTACGTACAGGTTCATTTTTTTAAAAGATGAACACCATAACATCTGATTGATCTGAAACGTCATAAAAATTGACAAAGAAATTAACTTTCCAACCTTCTATTTAAATAGGCTATAATAAATCTGCTGTACTGTATACTGTAGGCCTACTATAGTAGACTAGTATGCCTATATTAAGGCTTTAACCGGCCAGGACAAAGGTGGTGCATATCTGTTTCGCATACCTCTTCTCCAAGCCAGTCAGAGAAGTGTGTCTTCTTGAACATATTACAACTCTCCATGTTGTCAACTCTAGGGGCGGGGCCTCTAAAGCCATCATATTTAAGGGCATGGTATTTAATGACGCCTGTTTTCCACCGACACATTTATCAGCGGGCGATCATTCAAATCACACTTGAGCGCTAGTGTAAGATGAATTCTGCGCTCGGATCTGTTGGTGGACATTCCTTTATATAAATTGGACACTTATAATGTTTTCACAACATCGGTGTTGACGTAAGGAAGCTGTATTGTTGATGGTTTTACTAAAATGTACTTCTAAATGTTGTGCCCTATTAGTGCCCTCTGTTAGTGTGGATTCACTAACGGGGTGAGAGTGAGATAAACCACAACATTCACTGCTATCAATCCTGCTTGGTGCACCTTTAACATAATAGCGTTAATGTTATAAATGGGCTTTCTGTTTAATCTAATCTATATAATGTATTGCTTCATTTGTTAGAGTGTATTAAAACTCTGTTTTGTGTAGACTCAGATAACTGCAACCTCATTGAGTGTCAGTCCAACTCAGTTTTCTGTTTAACATCATAGTGAGTGGCGGATTGCAAATTGGCTTTAATTAGGCCTGTTGAAGCTACATGTGAGTGAGCAGCCAGTACAGACACTCAGACCCTCTGGCCAGCCATAAAGCTCAACATGTCTCCTTACGTCACCGACACATCTGCCATCATTTGGCTGTGACAAAGAAGGGACATTTTCCAGATTATCTGCAAACGGCCTACCCTCAATGCCACCCACCCCATATAACCCTAAATACAATGATCCATCCATCGAACCATCTTCATCCGCTTATCCGTAGTCGGGTCGCGGGGGGGGGGGCAGCTCCAGCAGGGGACCCCAAACTTCTCTTTACAATGATGTGGAAGTAAAATGACTTTTAATTAGTCTTAAATGTGTAGCTAATTGTATAATAGCCTACATACATTTACAAAAAAGTGTAGCCTACAGCTCGTGGCCCCCAAAACAACAAGGCCCCCGACTCCCAGAGGTGGTAGAATCATAACAGCCATACTGTAATATTATTTGATCATATTTTAACATAGTAGCATAATACATCAACGTAATGCATAAAATGTACTACTACTAACAATTATGGCTAAAATATGCTATTTCTAATCATTTTAAAATGTTATAGATTTTCTGAAAACCCCCTCCGCTGTGTCTCTCAACCCCCACTTTGAGAATCACTGGCCTACATCACAAAAGTGCGAACATTGTGAGAGATTTGAATGTGTTGCAGAGGGGGGAGCATGCACAGCATTGTGACCGTTTAGACACACTAAAGGTGTTAAATGTGCACCTGTAAACACGTTCGGTAAACAGACTGGAAACATGCAGTGCAGCGCAAGCTAGTTTCAACACGAGCAGCCAGCGCTCGGCACAATGCAAACACATCGTTTAGCAGCGCAGAATAATGGGTTATATTTTGCTGCGGTGCATTATTGGGGCAATAACATCAGACACAGGGTAATTTGCCCATGCTTGCCTCTGCATCTGTGTTGTTGCGTTCCCACGACGACACATATTCCACAGAGAAACTGAGAAACACCAATTTAGTTTGCATCACTATGAAAAGCGAGTGAATATACCAGTTGGGAGAAAAGGGAGGCTCCCGGGGATATCGTGAGTGTTGGCAGGTATCAGGACATCTTGCTGAGGAGGCTGACATGTACAGACAGGAGCAACCAGACCGCCAACAAAGTCCATTTCCCCCTGAAACTGTTTATTGCAGAATTATTGTTGTTGCCTAACAATTCTAATTATCGTACAGAAGGATAAATAAATACCCATTACCCCCTCCTCCTCCCGCGCAGAGAGATACTGCCCTAATGAAGTAAGATGTTATGGTGATCTCTTCACTGCATGGAGTGCGTAAACGTTTTAGAGGTGAGGGAGAACAAAAAGGTAGTGTTCGTTAACGAAGTGCTCCGCCCCGCCCCCTTGTGGTCGCAGTGCCAGCAGTATCGGGAGCGGACGTCCGTCCTGGAGAACCAGCCGCCGGGCACGCTCGTGCTGCAGGTGCAGGCGGTGGATGCCGACGAGGGCTCCAACGGCCGGGTCACCTACGGCTTCATGCACAAGGACTCCACCGTGCCAGGCTTCAGCATCCACCCAGACACTGGTAGGGTCCTCCAGCCTCCTCCCACACACACACTGGTAGGGTCCTCCAGCCTCCTCCCACACACACACACACTGGTAGGGTCCTCCAGCCTCCTCCCACACACACACACACACACACACACTGGTAGGGTCCCCCAGCCTCCTCCCACACACACACACACACACACACACTGGTAGGGTCCTCCAGCCTCCTCCCACATACACACACACTGGTAGGGCTCACTGCACTCACGTGCACACACACACGTGCACACACACATTAATAGTGCCCCCCCTGCATGCACACAGACACCAACAGAGAGGTTATTGCCCCACGTGTCTATAGTGTTCTACGGTATATTGATCATATATGCATAATGTGTCTCCTGAAGAAGTGGTCTTATATAAACTCTTCCACACATAAAGTCACTGAAAACTGTAGAGGGATATATATATATATATACGGCCGGCTCCACAGACATGGATTAGGCCTAGTCCAAGACTAAATGAGAACGTCAATGAAGATCTCCATGGAACAATGTTTCTAAATCTAGGACTAGGCTTAATCCATGTCTGTGAAACCGATCCGTAGAGAGCCTGATTATAGTCTAAATTTGAGTCAAGTTAGCCATTTTCAACTTCAGTCATATGTAAAACAACTGGATCTCTCTCTGGACTGGTGTACGAGGTGTAATGTTTAAACACGTTCTCAAACAATATCACAACTTAAATCAGTTTGTGGTGGCACTTTTGCACTTTTGTATATGTCTAGAAAACATGTCAATCACACTGCACTGCGTTAATATTCTTTAGTTAACAATTGATTTGATTAGACACAATTAACTAGGTGTATTACAATAATAAAGACACATTCTGCTAGCTAATTAAATGAAAGTTTCCAACTGCATAATTTAATTTAATTTATACTGCATCATTTGCTAAAACATCTAATTTTCAAGCAGGTCCTAACAAATTATCAGATCAGTGAATATTCCAGGTCCGAGTGAAAAGTTCAAATGCAAACACCTCTAAATGCATCTGACATAATTAGTTTTTAAATTTGCAATAGCCTATTTAAATTATGAATTTAATAAAGTTACATGTTTGTATATTATGACTTGTTCAGTGACAAATAACCTTATTAAAACCAAAAATAGAAACCTAATAAGTATTGCAAATTAAATTGCTAATTGCAAACGAGTGGTTTTGATCATACCAGGCAGAATGCCTCTGAGGTGGTCCTCAGTGTGTCTCCTGTGTTTCTTTAGGAGTGATCGTCACGTCCAGGACGTTTGACCGTGAGCGCCAGCGCGAATATGCCGTCACGGTAACAGCCACCGATCAGGCGGCGGACCCCCTGATCGGCATCTGCCAGCTCAACATCCTGATCCTGGATGAGAACGACAACAGCCCCAAGTTTGAGAACCTGAGATATGAGTGTGAGTGTTTCCCACCATGGTATGGCAGGGGCAACTGTTAGCATATAAATAGCATACTACCAAAGTAGCTATACTACTGCTATACTATAAATAACATATACGTACCTCACTCCATAGCATTATGCGAGCAACTGTTACCATATAGTTACCAAAGCAACTGTTAGAATACCTCATTCCACAGCACTGTTACTGTAGCAACTGTTAGCATGTAAATACCTAACTACGTACGTAGCACTGTCGTACCGCAGGGGCACCATTTGGGCTCGATTATAATACGTCTCTGTCCTCTGCCAGACTTCCTGCGAGAGGACACCATGATAGGCACCAGCTTCTTGCGCGTGGCTGCTCACGACGATGACTTTGGCACCAACGCAGCCGTCACATACTCCATGTCTGACGAACAGCCGGAGTACCTCAGGGTCAACCCCCTGACTGGCTGGGTGTGCGTCAACCAGGCCATCTCCCAGGTGTGATTTGTGATTCCAGCTAGCTAATTTGGGAGCTAGCTGTTTATTACCGATGAGGATATGGCAGACAACATGTCTGTCCTTGGCACTGGGCGGAAAGCCAGCCCTGACTGTCTCTGCTCTTGAGCCCAACTACTACAGCCTGAGGATATTAGCAGTTTATCCTAATGTGTGTGTGTGTGTGTGGGGGGGGGGGGGGCAGGGAGAAATCACTGCACATCTGTTTGTGTTGTAGACTGTCACACTATCTAGATAGTCTGCCCTTTGAGGCCCTAATTTGGCTCTGGTTTTCAGTGTGGTCCTGAATAGGGATGGCACCGATACGATACTGAGATTGGAAATTGGTCTGATACTGACTTAAAGAGCTGGATTGGTATCGGTGACAATTGGACAGTTGTAACTGATCTTTGGGACTAATCCAATCAAATTAATGTACATGCATATGTCTACTGTCAAGCATCAGCCATGTCTAACCTACCCAGGCCACACTATCAGCAGCAGGTTTCTAAAATGCATCTATGTCCTAAAATAGAGATTGGCTGTCATTTACTTTGCAACTTAACTTAAACCTAACCACTAATGCATACCATCAATGACAAAATAATTTAATGTAATATTTCCTTATACTCAGATACGAACAGTTTCATAAATCACACGTGAGCGTGATTCATAAGATGAATTCTGCGCTTGGATCTGCGCTGGTTTCAACGTTAGATTGATAAATGAGGGCCAATATGTTTTACAGAGTTAGGAAAGCAATGTTCGAGCCTGATTATTCCTTACACAAAACATGATTCCAAGTCTGTTCCTCAGTCACTGTGAGGAATACAACTTAATTTTACACTGGAATCGGATCGGTACTCGGCCGATACCCAAAGTGCAGGTATCTGTATTGGTATTGGGACATAAAAAATTTGATTGTGCCATCCCTATAACTGAAAACATTAGTTGTAACAGGGACTCATTGGTGCATTATTGCTTCTCCATCTTATGTGCTAGGCAATGTGGGCATGCAGGTTTTATTCAAATGAATGGGAGCCATTTTGACACACCGTTATCAATTGTTTTTTGACATCCATGGCACGCACTAACCTGACATGCCAGATGATGGATTATTAGTCACAAATCAATCTGGGGAGCCATCCATCCATTCATCTTCTCCCGCTTATCCTTGGGTCGCGGGGGCAGCAGCTCCAGCAAGGAACCCCAAACTTCCCTTTCCCGAGCCACACTAGCAAGCTCTGACTGGGGTATCCCAAGGATTTCCCAGGCCAGTGTGGAGATATAATCTCTCCACCTAGTCCTGGGTCATCCACGAGGCCTCCTCCCAGCTGGATGTGCCTGGAACACCTCCCAGCGGGCATCCTTACTGGATGCCCCCTGGGACCACCTCAACTGGCTCCTTTCGACGCAAAGGAGCAGCGGCTCTACTCCGAGTTCCTCACAGACAGCTGAGCTTCTCACCATGTCTCTAAGGGAAACACCAGCTACCCTTCTGAGAAAACCCATTTCGGCCGCTTGTACCCTTAATCTTGTTCTTTTGGTCATGACCCACCCTTCATGACCATAGGTGAGGGTATGAACGAAAATTGCTCGGTAGATTGAGAACTTTGCCTTCCGACTCAGCCCTCTTTTCGTCAAAATGGTGCGGTAAAGTGATTGCAATACTGCTCCTGCTGCTCCGATTTTCTGGCCAATCTTCCGCTCCAATGTCCCCTCATTCGCAAACAAGACTCTGAGGTACTTGAACTCCTTCACTTGGGGTAAGGGCTCATTCCATACCCGAAGTAGGCACTCCATCGGTTTCTTGCTGAGAACCATGGCCTCAGATTTTGCTGTGCTAATCCTAATCCCAGCCGCTTCACACTGGGCTGCGAACCGATCCAGTGAGTGCTGGAGGTGACAGACCACATCATCTGTAAAAAGCAGCGATGAGATCCCCAGGCCACCGAACCGCAACCCCTCCCCACCACGACTACACTTTAATATCCAGTCCATGAATATCACAAACAGGATTGGTGATAAAGAGCAGCCCTGGCCGAGACCAACCCCCACCTGAAACGAGTCCGACTTACTGCCGAGAATCCGTACACAGCTCACGCTTTGGGCAGAGGAGGACCTACACACCCATAGGATGGAGAGGGAGGCGCCATGTTGCTTTTTCGGGCTGTGCCCAGCTGGGCTTCGTGGCAAACCCAGCCAGGCCCTCACTCTGGGCCTGGCTCCAAACGGGGACCCCGGGCTTCCTCCGGGCAGGGTAACTCCTTATTTTTGTTCTTCTGAACCATTCTTAGTATGGCCCCTCCCCTGAGACCACTTTACTTGGGGAGACCCTACCAGGCTCCAGACAACACAGCCCTCAGGTTCATAGGGGCACCCAAACCTCTTCACCAGGATAAGGTGATGGTTCCCGGAGAGTATCTGGGAAACTGTCTATCGAAACTGTTTGAAAAAGGCAGGCACTTTCAGAAAACTTAAATCACACCTTATAGCTAACGATACAACACTGATTGGTAAGTTCAGTTGCTACTCGGACACATTCCGACACATTCCCTCCACTGATTCCTAGGCTTTCACTAGGCAGTGAAATTAAACTGAAGCCGGACTCGCGAGACCATATTGTTCTCACGAGACCATCTTGAGTTTAATTTTGCCTAGGCTAGGTACACACAGTGGACTAGTCCAAAACGTGTCCAAAATGAGCCAAGGACAGAAGAGTCACCCTGCTTATACAGAAGTATGTTTCTCATGATCAGTAAGCAAGTAAACACTGACCTATTCACAATTGTTAGCTAGCTGCTAAAACTTAAGAAATGGTTGCATAAATCAAAAGATACCTCTGTTTGAGGAAGATGACAAAGGACAATAGCGTGGAAACCATATACATTTTCTTCACAGAGAAATATCCACTCTAACACCCCCCTGCTACTTCTCTCATTTCCCGCAGAGGACCTACATCACCCGGGAGATTGTGGCCACGGACGGGGGAAACCGCAGCAGTTCGGTGGAGTTGTCGGTCACCATTACCAACGTGAAGAACCAGCCACCGCAGTGGGAGAAGGACAGCTACAGCGTGGTCATACCGGAGAACACTGTGCGGGACACCCCGATAGTGGTGAGAGGATACATGCTAGATGAACATATAAACACACTAGCATATAATACGAGCATACAAGCATGCATTAAGTAGTCTTCATACAAGCATAACCTGTCATACAGTGCTACCATATTAGCATGCACGCATATAGTACATACTAGCATACATGCATGTGGAAACGAGCATACATAAAGCTGTTTTTATAAATCGTCAATCACACCGATTCTCGCGCCAAGCCTGCATTGCTTATAGGGACATTGGGAGGGTCTATCAAAGGTATGAGTATGCAGTGCTGGAGAAAAATTGTTGATATTTGAACTCATCAAAACAAAAGCACCTCTCCCGTCAGTGTGATAGAGAGCTCCCTCAGAAGCTCCAAAAGTGTATTGGATTATAATTGTTTACCTAACCCCAGGTCTGATAAGTTGAGGACTCAATAGTTTGTAAACTACTTTGCTCACGTTGTACCTGAAATCGTTAACTTTTATTGCTAAGGTTGGCCTTTGTCTGAAACATAAAGCGTGCCAATATGGAAGTGAGAATTGATCGTCCCTTATCTCAACACCTATTTAAAAATGCTTCTGGCTGGCTCTGCCTTACCTTGCGCTAGTGTGGGTTTCACACGACTCCGGAGAGAGATGTTGCTTTCACGCAGGGTTTGGACTGGTTGTTTTCGAGGCTCCTGACAGTGATTTGGAGGCCAAACGCGGCTTTTGCTCAGGAACTATGCATGCTGTAAGGCAACTAAATATGCAGTTTGAACAAAATAGTAGGCTTTAAAATAAGTCCTTATAGGCAAGTCTGGCCAATCGGTAGCCATATTGCCTACGCCTCCAATCAGTAATTAGGAAGACTCTATCTAAATGAATGTAAAGAGATCACCATGCTATTTTAATGTAAGTGGTCAGTCTCTTCTATAATGTGCAAAGTGTCACTGCTGTGTGATAATGTAGGGGAATGCATTCACCATAATGTGTGTGATTGCTAAATGAGATGAAACAGACAAACACACGCACAAATGTGCACACAACAATGTGCATACAAATACTGTATATTCGCAAACCAACAGTAAAGGTCAGAGGTCACACTATTCAGTCTCAGGCAATGTAAACAAAATGGACAGCAGCTTTAATTGGCTAATTGAACTTAATGGAGAGCTACAGCAGCCTTCTGTACGTTGTTCATTGGCTTAGGCTTCCACAGGAGAATAAGTGCACATCATATGCATATTTACACACACATTATTCAAATGCACAATGCACATGCGATCCATGCAGTATAGTTTCAGGCGATTGTCCTTCATTATTTCTGGGAAAAAGAACAAATCCAATCTGCTTTTGATTATTCATAGGCATTTCTTTTTTATATTACTAACACATTGAAAATGAATCGACAGCATATCCTCAGGACCTCGCTGAAGCTATTAGACCCACTAATGTATGAGATTAATATTTCACCATAAGGAATGGAATTGATGACATAGTGTGTGTCTGTGTACACGTGCGTCTGTGTGTGTGTATTGAGAGTGAGCTCTCTACAGTTAGTGGAGGTGGCATATCTGTGTGGATTTGACTGTTAAGCGTAGATATAATGACTCTCAGTGGGATGTAATAGTTTCACAAGGGAAATGCTTTGTTTCCTTCCCCCTCCATAGCCTAAATGATCTCACAAGCAGTCGGGCTCATTACGTTAGCTCCTCAGCTAACGTAATGAGCTAGGCTCAGTGAAAACGACGGGGTTACCCAAAGGCAAGCAGCTTTACATCCCCAACGACGGCTTGGTTTTAATTGGGGCATGTGCGTGACACTGGTCTATGCCTTCTCCTTAATGAGTCGGACGGGCCACAGATTAGAATGTGTGCTGCGTTTCTCTTTGACACCGCGGGATCACGACGGGTCATTGCCACGTCTAACGGCTCCCGACGTTGTGGCTACTAATCTGCGGTGGTATTCATCACCACTGTGGCCTTTGACACAGTTCCTCTCTATGGAACGATGCTTCTCTTGTTAGGATGCACACCTCCAGTGGTTTATAACGCTGCTCAACTCCAACAATGAAGCTTCTGCTCTTTAAAATATTTGAGCAAACATCTATTTTCTATGTAAAGATGGAGTATTTGTGTCCTGAGCAGAGAATGACATCAAACTCTCTCTCTATTCTTGGTTTTCATATCCTGGCTGGCCCGCAAATAGTCACTAGAAGAATGGTAATGCTATTTTGCTAAAGCTAAAGCAATGGTTCTCAAACTACTGAGCACTATGGAAAAGGGAGAGCGAAACGCAAAATGTATAATTAACTTCAAAAACACATCAATATTTTGTTTTATTGTAATGCTTAAAAATAATGCTTAAAAATAATGCTTAAAATGTCCATAAATCATACATTTCTATACATAATAAAATGTTTATTACAGTTTATACATTACTTTGCCTGTTAATACATTTCTATATACTATACTATGTCTGCTATGTTTGAACCACCTCTGGGGATGGTGGGGGTTGCGTTGAGTCTCTGCCACTGTTCTTTTGGGGGTAGCAGGCTGAACAATCAAATGATGCACATCAAACAAAAGACCGGCGCACAAGCTGAAGTTATAAGCCCAAAGCTCTGTTTTACCTGTCTACACGTGAACGCCGAGGACGTAGTTTTTAAATATCTTCACCCAGGTAGGAGTTTTGCTAACCCTTCAGTTTTAGTGATTGGGTCCACTGTTTACATGTGGATAAAAGGCCAAATCGCACAGAAAAATGTTGTTTACAAAAATAGCAATGTATGTGTGGACATAGTCTAAATGTTTAGATACATTTTTGGTTAATTGCTAAGCCCAATGTTACTTCACACAAGATTTATGATTAGACATGCATAGGGCTGAAAACATGATATTCCTGCAGTTGTGGTCTTGACCGGTCTTGACTGTTCTTGAAGGAAAATCCAGAGACCTCTTGCGCCGAGACCGAGACAAGACGGAGTAAAAATGTGGTTGAGTTAAAACTCAAAAAGTTGTCTCGAGACAAAGACCGGTCTGGAGTACTACAACATGCAGTGTGTCCGTGGCTTCCGAGAAATAGCATATTTTAGCCATGCGTACTACTGTTTATACAGTTCTTTGCCTGTTATTAAAATACTATATACTAACTGTATAATACTATGGCTGTTCTACAACCCTCTGGGGGTGTTGGTTGAGACTCTGCCACCATTATTCCATGACCCCAGCGGACCTGGTTACTGTCTCCCCCTCACCCCCCAGACCGTCAAGGCCACCTCCCCGCTGGGGGACCCTCGGGTCACCTACAACCTGGAGGAGGGCATGGTGCCGGAGACCAACATGCCGGTGCGTTTCTACCTGACGCCCAACCGGGAGGACGGCTCCGCGTCCGTGCTGGTGGCTGAGCCGCTGGACCACGAGACCACCCGCCACTTCACCCTCAGGGTGAGGGTACAGAACGTGGCCGCTGTGCCACTGGCGGCCTTCACCACTGTCCACGTCAACGTCACCGGTGAGCGAGACCAGAGAACTGTATCTTCTTCACCGTAAAGTAGAGTGTTTATTGGTCCTGAAACACTTGTGAGGGTGGTTTGGGGGGGGGGGGTGGGGGGGCTTTCTGGCAAGACCAGAGTACCGTATCTTCTCGACCATAAAGGCCAACTCAGGGCTCGTGGTTAACTGACTTGGCCCACATTTCACATGGTAACAAACGACAATGTAAAGGATACGTCATGTTCAACATTGGTTAACACAACTGTCAACAAGTGTGTTGCAGACATCATTGTTTTAAATTAGTGTATATTTTCACAAAACAATATAATTCACAGGGTTAAACATCACATACTGTGGTATAGTACAGGGTGAATTTACAAATCACAAATTCTAGGTCTAATTAGCATTTCCGTACAGTCACAACCTGTTAGGAATTTGGGTTGTACTATGTGTATGAGCATTTAGGTTGTGAAAGGTACACTTAATTAAAAGTGTGGGCGTGTTGATTACTTATGTATGCAGAACACAGATGCCAGAGCACTTTAACTACAGTATATATTCTATGCACAAACACAGTATTGGTGTGTTTAACAGATTTGCTAAACATGAACATTAGTTCATGAGTGCAACCACCTAGGAGGACTAGTGCATTTCCTGGTTATTCAGACTGCATCAATAAAGAATTTATAGCATAACCAACAACACTGTGTTTAGCAGTGTTTATCTCTTTATTTTTACGTAAATGGGTGTTAGTTATTTACATATTCAAATATTTAGCAACACAATGCTGGCCACCTATTCAATCATATTTTTTTTTTTTTTTTTTTTTTTAAAGAGAGAGAGACAAAAGCACCAAAACAGAATAACTTCACTTATGTCCTAAATTCCTATGTGACATTAAGACCTTGTCCATTTTTTGCATGTGCTCCCTGTATGCCATAAAGCCTAATTTTAAATACAATCTCTTAAACAATCAATTTCAGTGTGCTTGTATTCGCTCTAATCCCTAATATTCAACATGAATATCGCCACTGTATTGAGTGTTTTGGAACCCATATGGGCATTTGCAGGGAAGCAGAGGAAATACCGGGAGACGGTAAAACCGTCTTTCAGCTAGTTGATCTGAAGCGTTGAGTTCCAGATTATTGGCGGACATCCCCAGATGTGCTATCATCCAGGAGTCCTGCTGCCAGGATTATCCTGAGAAGTGTGTTCATATGCGGCTCCCCGCTGCCCCACTACTAATGACCCGTGCTCCGCTGTCCTCATCCCTAGCTAAGAACTGTATGTGATTTCCCTGCTGCTTATCGCTGCCCTGTGGATAGGGTTGCCAGACTTGCCACCTTGAATGTGGAGAAATAAGGGACACATCGCAAGCAGTCAGAAGACAAATGAGACGGGGGGTCTGGGGTCCTGCCCCAGGAGATTTTGAGATTCAGGCAACACAATTTCCTGCATTCTGGTGAATTTTTATGCTTTTTATGCATCAATTTAAAAGTCCTCTGCTACACTCAATGAATTATTACTGAACAGAAATATAAATGTACCTTTGCTGTTGTCTTTGCTCCCATTTCTTCATGAGTTAAGATAGAATAGGCCTAAGATTTATGCACAAAAAAGTTTGGCTATTTAAAATGTGTTAAAAATCTACATCCACCTGACATACATTATTACATAGGTTTACTAATTAGGCCTACACATCTTAAAATGTTATCATTATGCATATTAGTAGTAGCAGGCCTATTAGGCTATTATAATTGTTAGGGGTTTACCCAAGCCCGTACTGTGTAATGGTCCAAACGAATGTGGACTTCAGTCTAAACTGACGTTAACTGCTGCATTTAGTAATGTTTGCAGGTTTTCAAGGGGCTGACAATCAGTTTATGTGCAGTGTCTCTGTAGGCTATTTGACTTGAGCAGGAGGGGTAACGTTATTTCTTGCCAACATTTTTAAAAGCATGTGCATGGATCACCTGCGGGTCTTCCGTAACCAGAGTAATGATGACGTTGAGTGACAGTCTGACAGAATCACTTCTCCGCTATAGGTCTCATGAAACTATTCCAGTTTTAATAAATCTCAGCTCATTCCAACTTCCAAGCATGTAAAAAACGTAGTGTATGCATTCAAGTAGGTTGTGGACGAAAATACAGGAAAAATAGTGTCCCATTTTGCCTCTGTAAGGACGGTGCATTTCACTGTTCATGCTAACTGTCCATGCTAACTGTCCATGCTAACTGTTCATGCTAACTATTCATGCTAACTATTCATGCTAACTGTCCATGCTAACTGTTCATGCTAACTATTCATGCTAACTATCCATGCTAACTATTCATGCTAACTGTTCTTGCTTACTGTTCATGCTAACTATTCATGCTAACTGTCCATGCTAACTAACACGCATGAAAATATTTTTTCCATTCCACTGGGCTGGTCTTAATCAGTGAGAATTTGTACTTGTACTTTGACCCTTTCCCCTCGAATGTCCTTTTTACCATTTCCATAACATTTGCCCTTCCCCACTCTCTCTCTTTTTCTTTCTTTCTTTCTTTCTTTCTTTCTTTCTTTCTTTCTCTCTGTCTCTCTCTGTTATATGTCTCATACAGAAGAGAAAAAGAGCTCTGTGACAACTCTGGAGTTTGGGGCTGTAATGGGTTTAAGGCTCCATTTTTAATTCATAGATTAAAACGTTTTTCTCTGAGGAAGGGAAAGTGTGACGGCTTTGGATTTACTGCTTTCCGCCTATAAAGCTATCTCAAGTTAGGCCCTGTAAGTTTACTGCACAATTTTTATTTTATTGTCAACCTGTCCTTCTAGCTACTGATCTGCAAAGCTAGCAACATCTAGCATTCATTCTTGCACATGCTAAAGTAACACCTCTCCTTCAAAGCTAACCATGTCTGCTATTCAGATGCTAAGTGAAATGCAATGAATGCTCAGGCGTATTGGGAAAGGGAATAAAGTAAACATTGAAGCAGCGCACACCAGAAATAAGGGGGCACTTAGACAGGCTTCTCGCCATCTCAAAGAGCTCATTTGAAGCAATTAATCTAACGTATTTTGCTATTTGATGGGTCATTTATTTTATATATTTTTTGTATTTCCCTCTCTCCCTTCAAACAGCACATAGCTGTGGCCTGTACTGTGGCCTGTGAGCTGTGGCCTGTACTGTGGCCTGTGAGCTGTGGCCTGTGAGCTGTGGCCTGTACTGTGGCCTGTGAGCTGTGGCCTGTGAGCTGTGGCCTGTGGCCTGTGAGCTGTGGCCTGTGAGCTGTGGCTTGTGAGCTGTGGCCTATGAGCTGTGGCCTGTACTGTGGCCTGTGAGCTGTGGCCTATGAGCTGTGGCCTGTGAGCTGTGGCCTGTACTGTGGCCTGTGAGCTGTGGCCTATGAGCTGTGGCCTGTGAGCTGTGGCCTGTGAGCTGTGGCCTGTACTGTGGCCTACACTGTGACAGCCACATCTTGGGTGTCGTCAAACCCTCCATGAGGCAACAGCCTGTCTGAAGATGCCAGGACGAATGTGGAAGTTGCAGACACATGCAAGCTATCACCGTATTATTGGTCTTTGGTCTATTATAGTTAACCAACCGACTAACCAAAGTGGGTTTCACACATTCTGTGCATAGACAAGAGCTTTCTGACTTAAGTCTACCGTAACTAAAGATAGCCAAACCACCGGTGACTATCATACTGTAACAACGTGTTTAGATCCTTTGTTTCATGTTTGGGAGAGGCTTTGCAGAGGACCCAGAAGCATGGCGGCTAAACTATGTTGCCGTTAAAATTACCTTTTTCCTGTGTGTGTGTGTGTGTGTGTGTGTGTGTGTGTGTGTGTGCGCCTTCCCTGCTAGACGTCAACGACAACGTTCCATTCTTCACATCCTCCATCTATGAGGCCTCTGTTACCGAGGGGGCGGAGTCAGGGACCCTGGTATTCCAGGTTTCAGCCAATGATCTGGACTTGGGACTAAACGGCAAGGTGACCAAACACACACACACACGCACACACACACACTACCTTTCTTGCCCTAGCTAGGTTCACCATAATGTGTTAGCTTTCTAAGACGGTGTGCGGGAAGGAGCTGATGAGTTACCGTGTTACAGAATGAATACGACTCATTCGCTTATGTGCACACATCCACATAGATCTCCTCCCGTCCCTAAGACTAACAGAATGTGTTGCTATGTAAATCAAATTGGTTAGACCCTAATTTCGATATCAAAGCATACCTGATCGATTAAAGCAAATAATAAGCTCTTATTTAGTATATCTAAATATCGGTATCAATGTTTGAACTTTAGGGGTGATTTTATACAGATAATAGAGTAGAGATCAGCGCGAACCAGGAGGTCCTGGAGCCCAGAGAAGGTGCTGCTACCCGAGGGGGAGGAAATATGTCCTGGAACACACGCTCGCGCGTGCACACACACGCACGCACAAAAAGGAATTGGATGCAATAATCAGTAGCTGTTAAAACAATCAACTAAATACATCTCACAAAGGCTTATTTATTTACATTTAATAAGAATGCACTATGCACCCAAATGGACTCAGCAGCAGTTCTGTAGATGCATAAAGGGAGAGAGAAAAAACATTGTGATAGAGTTTTAGTAGAATATTTATGGAACGTTTACACAAACCGTTCAAAATTCAAATTTAAAGCAAACATGTTCGTCAAGAAACGTTTGCCACTGTTCTGAACGACCTCGGTTCTCACGTATAGACAAATGAATTGTAGGATTTGTTAAAAGTCTGAAATTGAATACCAAGTCCAGCAAACATAAGACATATTGACATGTCTACGCATGATCGCGGGACCCGCAGTAGGCTAGCCTATGTTTTTGGACCACACACTCCTGATTTCCCAATGCAGTCCCCCTCTCAAGACCACAGCACAAACGACCACTTGCTTACAGTAGCGGTGGGGCTTACAGCAACAATTTGCCAAAATAATAAAAAACGGTAGGCCTATATCATGACATGTCGTGATTCATTAACCACCATGATCGCCATATTTATCTTCACCGTCATTAACATTACACTGCAGAGAATGAAACAAAAATGGTGCTGACCTGACAAAAACATTTAAAAAAGAAAAGAGAAGTGGCTATTTATTAGTTTTTGACAGAAAATTAGGTGTCAGATCCAATCAAATAGGTGCCGGCCCCAATTTGAGAGGTGGGGAAGCGCGCTCCGGCTTGCTCTGGCACAAATTAAGCACTGGTAGAGACCTATTTTCATATAATCAACACCAGGCCACCCCCTTCTTCATAAACCTGTTTGATGCATTTTGAATCACTGACTGAAACAATGTTGACCCAACCAAATGGTTTGAACGGCACACAGCAAATTTAGCTTCACACAAGTTTGTCACTATTTGTTACTGCTGTAACCTTAACTTTCAGATTACGTGAAAAAGCAGTGTTGCTTTAAATTAAATGAACCTGGGCTGTAGGAACCACTGTATTCTTTATGGATATGTGCTTTGCTGAATAAACTCTTCCGGCTATAATGCATTTTTGTAAACCACCAAATAACCAAACCACTTACAAATTTGCACCATTGGTTGTTTTTTGGTGTTTTGTTTATCATTTGCCACTTTAGTTAAAGCAGTATTATAGGGATTAATGCAATTCTTCAAAGTAATGTTTACTGTATATACTCAACTGTGCTTTTAATTTTCCTTTGAAATGTTTAAATGGGCCTAGGGCTATCCAATGCAAATCAAAGCACAATTTTATTGAATAGGTCTTCGACTGTCGAGAGCCTCCCAAAACAACCTTGAACCTACTGAAATGAAATGAGGCAGTTGGTTCTCTCCTATTCATGTAATTAATGTATTTGGTTTGATTGAGGCAGTTCTGTGTTAACAAAGCTGCATGTCTGTTTCTTTGTTAAATCAAGCTATAATCTAATACAGGCAATCATGTGGGAGCTAACTCCTTTCGCACACAGGTCTATATACATTAAGTGTTCATAGTGATAATGTATCTGTCTAATGTATGTGCAAGCTTGCACTTGTAGGTGTAAGATCTGATCAGTAATACATTCTATATAGTGTGAAGGTTAAATTAATTTCCCATGCCATATTCCTGTGGATAAAATACATGTAATACAGTTTGTCTAAAGGTTTCCCACATACTCTGTTTTAATTTGAATTTGAAGGAGAGGGGTAGAGAATGGTGACATTATGAGCTGCAGGGAGAGGGGTAGAGAATGGTGACATTATGAGCAGCAGGGAGAGGGGTAGAGAATGGTGACATTATGAGCTGCATGGAGAGGGTTAGAGAATGGTGACATTATGAGCAGCATTTGGGCCTTGATTAGTCAGATTGCCTGTCAATAAAAATCTGGCGAAAGGTCCATTGTAAGATGTGTTTCAATGTGTGGGGCGGAGCTTCTGAAGGAGTTTGTTTTGATTTGAACTCAAAGTTAGCAAGCGAGAATTACTAAGCCTGCCTTTAACACTGGTATTTGTGCGTAGCCTACCGAAAGTCATTTTGGGTAAATTACCTCATTATACGTGTGCAGAAAGTGTCTAGAAAGGTTTCTGTGTGCTGCCTTGAAGGTTGTGTTATTCTGGCTGTGACTGGCCACAAATGTCAAAGACCATTTTTTACAGTCATACTGTCTGTCGCACAAACTATAATGAATAGGTGTGCTGGATGCTGTGTTGGAACAATGCCACACTTGGCTAGAGCCAAAACAAGATAGGCTAGATTTAATCTTATCTTTGATTACTGTGTTGCTCACAAACCATTAGGAACTATATTCCTTGGTTGAGTAGTAGTTAGTATATTTATTATAAATACATTTGAATTTATTGAACCTTGATGTCTTTTTATTACTGTAATATATTGCTTCTATTGCCTTGTATCAAAGCAGTGCGCTTTTATGATATAATAATACATAATTTGTAATTTCCCACATATGATACAAATTTTAATTAAAGTGAAATAGTTTTGACCATTTACATTCATTGAGTTAGTTAGTATTGAATGATGCATTATTTACACTTTGTTTCCACACAAGCACACATGCATTAGTGCATTAGTTCACCACAGTATAATAGCTTATATAGTATATTTTTACCGCATATGTTTTTGCTGTTCTTTTCTGCCTGGCTTTCAAGGTACCAGATTGTGATGCTGAATGTTCTTATCCCCATTATAAACATTAGAGAGATTATATGAATGATCCCCAGTGGGTACATCTTATACCCCCACATAAAATACAACATAAACAGCTCCTAACAGCAAAAGGACATGAGAAAGGATTGAAAGGCAGAGCCTATGTGCCCTTATCTAGGCCACTATGGCTTCTGCCACAGCCCCGGTGCCCATAAAGGACCTGTACCTATGCCCAGAGGGCATGTGTGTAGAAGGGTTGATTCAGTGGGTGTGTGATGTCCTGTGTTATTGGTACCATGGGCATCTCTCTGCCCAACACACATCCCCCCCATCTGTACCAGCGAGTCTGGTTTGTCTTTAGCAACATTAGTAAAAGCGGTATTATAGGGATTAATAAACTTCTTATGTTTACTGTGCAAATAGTTACTCGACTGGGCTTTTCATTTTCTTTTGAAATGTGGGCATAGGGCTATCCACTGCAAATCAAAGCACAATTTTATTGTGCGTGCGATATTAAAGCGATCAGTCACTACCTATCTTCAACAAATGCCTTAAGCCCCACCTCTCCAGAATCCACCTTGGGACCCCAGCCACTGCTCTCCCTACACCTTAGCACTCCACTAACAAAAGCTCTCCTAACTTCTATCCTTAAAAATTAATAAAATGTTTCTGTCCTTGTTAAATTCTTAGAATATTGTTGGCATTTATGCTTCTATTAATTATTTCCTGGTATATTAGATAAGGTATGTTGTAAATAATAATAATAATAATAATAATAATAATCATAATCATAATCATAATAATCATATTATATTATATTTCAGGACATCTTTCAAATATCTTGACATCTTGTAAATAGAACATATAAGATCTATATGAAACATTTAGTTAAGATTTATACTATAGTATTGGACATTTGACTAAGGCAGGAATATTTATTTTAGAAACAAAATACAATTGAATTAAAAGGATTTGGGAAATATATACAAATAAGAATAATATTCTTATTTGGAGGGGGAGGGTGTAAAAATTGATAAATGTTATAGGCTATGAAGAGATTGAGTTTAGCAAAATAAGTTTTTATGTTAACATAGTTAACATACTGAAGATTACATGTTAACATAGTTAACATACTTTATTTAAACATTTAAATGTTGGACATAGTTTACATCTTAACTTAGTTAACATACTTTAAATGTTTAACATAGTTACATGTTAACATAGTTAACATATTTTAAATGTTTAACATAGCTACATGTTTAACATAGTACATGTTTAACATAGTTAACATAGCTTAAATGTTTAACATACTTTAAATATTTAACATAGTTTAAATGTTCAACATAGTTAACATAATTTTAATGTTTAACATATTTACATGTTAACATAGTTAACCTACTTTAAATATTTAACATAGTTTAAATGTTTAACATAGTTACATGTTAACATAGTTAACATAGTTTATATGTTTAACATACTTTACATGTTTAACATAGCTTACATGTTAATATGTTATCCCCAGATCTCCTACTCATTACTGGCCGACCGCAGTGGAGACTACCAGTACTTCCGTATCGACCCAGAGCAGGGCTCCATCTTCACGGAGACGGTATTCGACCGGGAGACCAAGGGCTCCTACCTGCTAGAGGTGCAGTCTGTTGACGGCTGGGAGTCTGCCCGACCTGGCAAGCATGGGCAGCCCAACTCTGGTGAGGACGCACTCACACACACACATATGGGCAGCCCATCTCTGGTGGGGACGCACGCACACAGACACACGCACACACACACATGGGCAGCCCAACTCTGATCATCTCTGGGGATGAATGAACAGTTCGCTATGTGAACACTCTAGAAGTCCACACTTGGGCAGATTCAGCTGTTTGTTGAAAAGCACTGAAAAATAACCTATTATTTTTGCTAGCAGGCTGCTCATGCAGTGGCCTTCATTTCACACAGCGATTGTAAATGTCAATCAAAGCTGCCGTTTTGAGTAAAGCATTTGTTGCAATAATCATGCACTCCCCCCACGCCGGTGATTGGTGAACGCCGACTTCATATGCGATGATCAAACGAGGAAGTCTGTTCTTCGCCAAACACAATATATTGTATAAAGTTGTGCCATGCGCAGGTCAACTCTCTTCACTGTTTTGTACGCGTTCTGTAGCCTGGCATTCAGTCCACAACTGCCTACGTTTGAATGTAACTGTAAACATTACACCGACACAGCGCAACGCAACGCAACCCAGCGCAACGCAGAATTGTAATCACCTCATTCTATATTCTGCGCGCATGATAATTCAATCACGGCAAAAACTGAGTATCCAGAGATTCTAGACATAGGCTCGCCCGAAATACATTTATAATAACAATACGGCTGAGAAAATAATGTTCAATTATATAGCCTAATAACTGTCAAATCATAGTTTTTAACGGGTAGCCTACTGAAAGTGCTGGAGCTGGGCTGTAACGGCGCTCCTATGTACCGGAGCCGAGCTCCGCCTGGCTCCGGCCCAATTGAATCCCTCCTTGCAACATGTAGGTTATGCACGTGTCACTTTAAGAGTCTCCTTTATAATGTAATAGCAACAGCTGCTCTGTGTAAGCTAGTATGTGTACTACTAATACTTCTGTGAGAAACAATGGTTTGTTCAAGGAACTGTATAGAAAATATTGAAAGTTAACGTAATATACTGTATATTGTATGTCTATTAATTTATATATGTAAGATATATTTACAATTTGGATCTGGTTGCTTTGGAAAAATGTTTTCCAGTGGAAACAGCACTGTCTTCATGCAAAAACAAAAACAAAAAACCCCCAGATCCAAGCTGTTACAACTTGTTTTCGACAGACTGCCACACAACTGATTTTCTCCAGTGGTGTAAAAGGTTCCATAAACAAACGTATGTTAGAACAAACAAAAACAAGTAAGGTGAGCTCACATTAGATTAAACCACCACAGTTTTACTGAACGCATACTGCTACATTATGACCCAGGGTGTTATTAGCACGGTGAAGGTCTTAAGTAGACGGGGATGTGTGTGTGTGTGTGTGTAGCGGGAGGGTGGTGTTTGAAGAGGAAGATGAGAGAGAAGGGGGGCGCTTGAACGCTCACACTGGACAGTCAGTCTCTAGACAGCGTTTAGAGTTCTGAGCCTTCACTCAAGGCAGCAATAATCGTCTCTTCTATTCTTTTTCTTTATTTTTTCTCTCCAGCGCACATCTGCTCATTTCTCCCTCTTGAGGATTCTGGGCAATTCCTCTCCCTCCCCCCCTTCATCCCTCCCCTTCTCTCCTCCTCTCTCTCCCCTTCTCCTTCCGTCTGCCAGATGAAATGCATGCAGACTAGACACGCATAGACAGACGGGTAGACAGACAGACAGACAGAGAGAGATGTGTGCAGATGGAAATAGGACTAGGGGAGGAGCGAGACAGGATATATATATTTAATAGATATTGTCATGGATTATTAAGGACTCCACTCCCGGGGGTTTGGCTCGTTATTATGACATTTATGACGACGTAAACATTGCTGAAAGTTTAAGCAGAGTAGGGACCGCGATGAATATGGTGTTTGGGATTTGGATTATTATTATTAATGTACTGTAGATACAATAAATATATTTTTAGTGTGGAGAAGGCCTACTGCTGACAGCTACTCTAAATGGCATGGCTCTAATACGGATGACAACCCGTAAAACACACACACACACACACACACACATTACAGCACGCAGAAGTGAATGAACATTGCCATCACCCCGTCAAAGTGAATTTATTCACTCGGCTGTACGTGAAACACCAACGCGCTGACATGAACACTGTGTGGGAGAGCAGCTGGCCGTGGAGCGAAGGCGAAGATCAGTGTACTAACCAGCACCACATGTTTAAACCATAGACTGTATATATAAATGGACCCTCTGTGACGTCACCATAGACTGTATATAAATACACAAACCCTCTGCGATGTCCCCATAGACTGTATATATAAATGAACAAACCCTCTGTGACGTCACCATAGACTGTATATATAAATGGACAGACCCTCTG
>JAODUK010028197.1:0-23599 GCA_027564635.1 Typhlichthys eigenmanni
ATGAACCTATTATGTGATTCAAAAAGGTTGAGAACCACTAATATAAACGTATGCATAGAGCAGACCTACATACCCACCGAAGCGTATGTTATTAAGCTGTTTCAACAAAACCCAGATTCTGCATGGAGCAGAAGAGCCCTGGCTGGAATGTGATCCCTTTGGGTTTGGTCCAACTTAATCCAACAGCACTATAGAAGATAACGGTTAGACCTAGGCACTTGAATGTTCTTTCCATTCTGGGGGAATATACTGTAAGACCTTTGGGAAATGATCCACTGAGCTCAAAAGGCCTAAAGCAATACAAATCCATGCTGTAAAAACGTCCTATTCACTGAGATTATGTAGAGCTCTGAGAGTATTTGGGCAGTAAAACGTTTTTGAATGCTTTGGCGGTCACTGGCCTTTTCCTCTTATCTGCTTTCAATTTGAATAAAAGACTGATTATTGGTTTAAAGTCCACACATTCAGCTTTAAGTATTAAATCCATGTACATGTTAAATATACGCAATGGGTGTCATTGATCTCATGGTTAAAGGTGTCAAGAGTAGCTGAACAACTAAAACCATTTTACGAATGTCAGTATCATATCAAGTATATAACGTTTAAATCTCGATTCATTACACTAAAAACCAGACTGCTGTGAACTGTAATCTATTTTAAATGATCCAATATATAAGATATATTAGTATTTTATTTTCCCGCAGTTAATTATATTATTTTTGTATATTTACATACCATACGTTAATCAATAAACATTTTATGTAAAATAGTTTTCTTTTATACTTAAATAATAAACCGTATAATGTAACAGAAATTAAGTTGCTTATCTTGTATTGAAAAATAATTAATGTTAAGATATACCCTAACATGTGCTAAAAGCTGTAACTCCATAAGATAAAACTACGCATTCAAAGTCCTAAATAGTAAAACAGAAACCCTCAATGTACACAGATCCAATGAAATAATATAATGTGCTCCCAAAAAGCATCTTCCGACCCTGAACACTGAGAAGTGCGTAGACATAGAAGCTAACATTAGCGGAGAGCAGGGCAGTGAACAGATCATCGTCTGCACCCGGGTGTTGGGAGGTGTGTCTCCGTTAGCTCTGCACTGTGACAGGAGCTTTATCCAGAGTGGCTAGAGCACAGACCCTGAGCAGAGGTCACCGCAGGTGCCTAGAAGTCTCTGCCATACCCTTACCAGCCCAATCACATGCACACACACACATGCACGCACGCACGCACACACCCACGCACACACTCACTTACACACACACTCGCACGCCCACTCGCACACAGGCTCGCACACACACACACACACACACTCAGCCATGGCCCCTTCTGACAGATGTCTCTCTTAAATTGACAGACTTGCGCGCCGACAGCCCCCCCTCCACCACACAACCAGAAGACCCTCTTTCTTACTCAGCCGGGGCTCACCCCCTCCCCCGCCTTCATTATGGCAAACTTTTGTCTTTATTCCCCTTTCCCTGCCCCTCCCTGTCTCCCCAGTGCCTCCCATGCCCCCCCCCCCCCACTCCACCTTTATATGGCCTCTATTCAGCCCCAGCCTCCGCACAGCACACCCCTCTGCTGCTCTTAACCCTCTTTTCATTGGGACAAGTCCACACACTCATTCTCCTTCGTCCTATAGGCGTATTTACAGACATTAATATTGCATACTCAAACCAGACCGTCTGGAGATAGAGGCCACCAATCTGAGTCACAATTCGCTGGTTTGAACTCAATAGACATCACAATGCATGTTTCCTGCATTGTACTGTCAAAACTACAGTGTATTAATTAATATATAATTAAATACAATACATTAATTACACATTACATACATTATATATTTATTTTTATTTTTAGTATGTTTTTTTTTTTTTGTAAGTATTTTCAGCATTTTATTACTTTGATTTTGCGCTCGGGAAAGGGAAGTTTGGGGTCCCTTGTTGAAGCTGCTGCCCCCGCGACCCGACTCCGGATAAGCGGGAGAGGATGGATGGATGATGGATGGATTTTGCACTCGTTATTGACTGTGTTTACAGTCAATGAGGAGCACCAATATAGTGGATTATGTGTGTATGTAAACATGCTGTATTCACAGTTCATTGTCTATGAACTGAAGCTTTGTAAATACATCCAAAAAGTATATGAAACCAGTTAATTGAGACTTGTTCTTTATGGTATTTCTGGGTAGATTTTCAATACATAGGCTATAGTGTTGAACCTAGTTCACTTAAAGCTCATTACCTGAAAGATAAAGGTTTTGCAGTGAACAATTACTAACGATCAGCAATATATTTCCCAACACTGGATATAAAACCAAATGGGCCATATCACTCTCTTTGTGTGTGTGCATAAGCGTGTGTGCCTGTGTGCGTGTGTTTGTGTGCGGGTGTGTGTGTGTGTGCGTGTGTAGCAGGTCTAACAGAGACAGGCTCTCTGAGTTAGGCTTTTATGGTGCTGTGATTAGATTCAGCCGCAATTTAGTGGTGAAATATGAAGCAGGAGCGTTTGTTCTCTCTCACACACACGGACGTGCGCGCGCACACACACACACACACACACACACACACACACACACACCATAGACTTTTTGTGAAAAATAAATAAATAAAAACTGTCTCAGTTGTACACAGCCACACAACAGTCCTCCCGTAGCCCCTCCCATTCTCCATCACACACACACACACACACACACACACACACATATGCACACAACACCTGTCCCTCACCCCCCTCCCCTCACATACACAGTGAGGACGAAAATAGAGAGATGAAGAGGATGGGGGAGGAGAGTTTGATACACATCACAAACCCTATCAGGCAGGGTGAGATAGCAGGATGCCAAGGCAACAAGACACACAGAGGGAGAGGGAGAGAGAGAGAGAGAGAGAGAGAGAGAGAGAGAGAGAGAGAGAGAGAGAGAGAGCGGGGTTCTGTTCTAAACTGAAAATGCAGCAGTTAGCAGTGAAGGGGATAGTAAACAGTGATGCTGACCACATAAATATGCTAAATTATCCTACAAAGCCACCCCAGTGGATAATTGCTTATCATAGCTTTGTCCCACAGGGAGACAGCCTGCCAGGCATCTTAGATTCCACTTGGTAGCGCATGCAGAACATAGATTTGTATTTATTTAACCATTATATCACCCCCCGGTAAGTATAATTGCCATGTGACAGGCCGGGCCAAAAGATCACTAAAATCAGTCATCAGCCAGCATACAGTACAAACATTGCACTTCAAAGTGTCTGTGCATGTACAGTATAATACTATACTGGATGACACTGGGCCTTGTGGGACTAGGTACAGGACACAAATATAGCCATGCTAATTTGGAATATACAGTATGTCACTGCCAATTTGTAGCATGTCTTTTCCAAATGTTAACTCAATTGTGCATGTTTCTTTTTTTAGCCGATTTATATGCAAATTAGTCACAAAGAACTGACTATTGTTAAAGTAACTTCAGACATATATCAGCATCGAAATCTATATTTTCTATCTAATTGACTGTATATGAGTGTCTATAAAAATTAAAAAGATAAAACAAAGGTATTCTCTACAAACTATTCTTAACATTTGTGATTTATGTGTATAATCCAGCAGTTTGCCTTAGCAAAGAAAACAGTTTACTAAACCGTTGTCTACACCTTGTGTATAATAAACAACTCTCCAAACAATGAGCACACATGTATGGGCTCATTGATCAGCTGCTGTACCAGTTATTGTTACAGCAACTATTTATTCTGCAGTAACTCGCAGTCTGGTTTAATTATTCAACAGGAGTCCGGTACGTCACAGAGGTGAGTTTTGTCTGAACACCTTGTGTGTGTGTGTGTGTGTGTGTGTTTAGACCTGGTTCTAATCAAAGCACGTGGTGGAGAGTGCTGCCTGGAGAGCCGTGAAGTGTGAAAACACACACATGGTAAGCTGCTTATCACACTTTAATTTCATCTGTGCACGCCGGCAAGACAAAATGGATGTAAACGCACACACCTGTACATGAACGCGCGTGCACGTATGTGCATGTGTGTGTGTGTGAGAGAGAGAGAGAGAGAGAGAGAGAGAGAGAGAGAGAGAATATGTACATGTGTGCGAACGTGTTGGGAGCAGAGCGAGATGAAGTGAGTGATAAAGCTGGAGTGGAGATTAAATGGAGAGAACAAACTAAAACGATAAGGGGAAAGATAAGTGATGAAGTAAAGAAGGAGGAGATAGGGGAGAGAGAGCACACACGACAGAGATGCTACAAAGACAGCGAGGAAGAGAACGCAATGGAGTAATATGTGTATATTTGTATATTTAAAATGGATGGTGGCGATAGATTTGTAGCTACATTTTAACTATAATGTGGCAAATGGCAGGTTATTTAGAGATTAACTGAGGCCTGAGAGGAAAAACAGAAAATAATTTAGACTAAATGAGGGTGTTATTTAGGAATAAAGGAACCTAATGATGGGCCAGTAGAGTTTTTTGTGGCTAATTGTGTGTGTGTGTGTGTGTGTGTGTGTGAGTGAGTGAGTGAGTGAGTGAGTGAGTGAGTGAGTGAGAGAGAGAGAGAAAGAGAGAGAGGGAGAGAGAGAGGGAGAGGGAGGGAGAGAGAGAAAAAAATCCTTGTGTCTGCGGCAGGTGCATGTGAGCATTTATGCTAAATCTCTTCCTTTTCGGGAGGAAAAGGTCAAAGGTCTTTTGTCTCAGGCTAGTCTTTGTGACTGTTAACTAAAGCCTGACCTCTGACCCCTGACTCTCAGACACACGCTGTTTTGTGACCCTCTTCATTGAACTAGGAAGACATACTCAACTTCCACAACTACCCTCGCAGGCTCAAATGTAGCCTATAATCAGTGCATTGATACTGTATATCACATCTAATGTATTTTGATGAGTATAATATTATATTCCTAAAAATCCCTTTTGAGAACACAGTGTTTCCAGACTATCTTAAGGTTTAGAAAACACATGCATGGAGGTGCAATGTCCAATGATTGCTCACGTAAATTAGAAATTAACATTAATTTAATGCAACAAGAAGGGAATCCCAATTCTTGCACACAATTAATGTAGATTTTCACTTGACTGCATATTTTTCACATTATCCATGTACATTATATATTATTCGGTAACAGAGCCATCTGCAGTATGTTAATAATAAGAAAAAGATATCTGATAGACTTGGGATTACATCCCAGTTAAACCAGTAGAGTCCTGTAGGCTACAGCGTCCAGATTATCTTAATCAAAATATCCCATATCAATTTGCCATTTTAAAAATACTTTCCCCCTTCTCATCCTAAACATCCTAACTTCATTATATGCGCTAACCTTTCAGTATCTGATTGGGAGTGGAGGGAAAGACCATAACTGATTGGTTACAATACAGAAATTATGCCAAATGTCATATCTGATGGGTTCTCTTAAGCAATGAAGTAAAGAGGACCTTTGGCGTTCAGAATGTATCATGTCCTTTAAGACCACTCAACTGACCACATCTGGAAAATTCTATGAGCCCGTTAATGCAGGACAGCAGTTCTATCCTGACAGCAGCAATGCTGTCTTGTTGGTAAACAGTTTATTTTCTGCTCCAAATTCTATCTCACCCCACTTCCTCTCCATCTCTCTGTCCAAATTAAACACAAAGCGAATCCTCCTGATGAGCCATCTGTTCATCTCTCTCTCTCTCTCTCTACTTCCATCATCACTGTTCAATGTGACACTATTCTTGCTGCTGAAGCTAGCACGGGATGTACACTAGGGCTTGGCGATATGCCGGTATTTAATTTATATCAGAATTTTTTTCAAGAGATATAAAATTAGACTATCGTTTATATTGATATAGTTATATTATGCTTTTATTCATTACTTTTTCAATTTGTTCGTCTCTCCCTCCATGCCTGCACTTGGCCTGAGGAGTGGAGTCAGGAGCGAGTGATTTTGTGCGTTTAGAGTGTCAAAGGGGCGGAGACACCAGAAAAAGCTCACATATGTGAATTAATGTCACTAAAAATAAAACATTTCACATTTCCGTCGGGTTTCCTGTTTTTTCTCTATGCCTGAAGATTTAGCCCACTTTACAGTAAATACTGATATATAACGTGTATCGGTATTCAACCTAAATATACCGGGGTATGATTTTTGGTCCATATCGCCTAGCCCTAATCTGCCTCCCCAATTCTCTCTCTCTCTCTCTCACTCTCTCTCTCTCTCCATTAATTTGCGTGTATTGTCTGATTGGAACAGTTAAATCAGCACTAAATCCCATCACTGAGTGACAGACAGAGGTGGACATGGTGTCCTCTAACACTGGACTCCCTACTAAACCTAAACACAGAAACACAGCATGTGCATGCATCTGTGTGCATGTGCATGTGCACGTGCACGTGCATGTCCGTAGTTGTGTGTGCGTGTGTGTGGCCGACATACTGGACGGCCTTGTTGTTGGAGTCACATACTGTGACTGAAATTCCCCCCAGTGTTAACAATTATGGTGAATTACTCATCAGACAGACACACACACACAGCTGTATGCTCACTACATCAGCTGCTTTGCCCCGCCGTTATGAAAATACATTTGTGAGAAACTAACCGTGCAGATTAACAAGTGGAGCATTCATAAAAGAGAGAGAGAGAGAGAGAGAGAGAGAGAGAGAGAGAGAGAGAGAGAGAGAGAGAGAGAGTTGTGGGGTATCAACTAAATGGGAAATTAGTTTACAGTAAGGACAGCAGAACCAGTGAAAGGATGGGTGGGATGGAAAAGAGAAGATGAAGATGGAGGTACAGGGAGAGGAGAGAGAGAGTGAGAGAGAGAGAGAGACAGGGAGAGAGAGCGAGAGAGAGTGAGTGAGAGAGAGAGAGAGAGCGAGAGAGAGGGAGAGAGAGAGCGAGAGAGAGGGAGAGAGAGCAGGACTTAGGTTATCATAAATGACTGTGAAATGAGAACCCTGGGAGAGAGAGAGGAGGGGGTAATAAGTGAAGCGGAGGACTGGAGGGTGGATGAGAGAGGGATACCATGACAAGATTTCAGAAGAGGAGCTGTTGGTGGCGGTGGGGGAGGGAGGGCCATTTTCTCTACTACAACTGGAGTAGAGGCAGAGGGGAGGTATCGGCTACAGCAAGCGGGTGGATAGAAGGAAGGGGAGGCAAAGAGGACAAGATTTTTAGGCAATTATTAGGAAATAAATTGAATTGGATAGCAGCTGGGAGTGTGTGTGCGTGTGGGTGTGTGTGTGTGTGGGTGTGTGTGTGCGTGTATGTGGGTGTGTGTGCGTGTGTGTGCGTGTGTGTGGAAGAGAGGTAGAGGGAGAAGAAGGTCATTTCTAAATTCAGTCAGAGGAGGTGGGAGGAGAGCCAGGGCATGAGGAGAGAGGGGGGGAGAGTCGTCCACTAGACAGAAAAGGGGAAATAGAGGCCGATGGACGGATGAGAGAAAACAAATGCTACAGGCGGTCCATTGGCCTCCAGGCCAAAATCATTCAAAATCTATTTTCCTCATGCTGTTAAATCACAATGTTCATGCTTATCATACAGTCATTTCCAACAAATAAGCTCATGATAATAACATTACAGTCAGCGATGGAAAAACAATCCACTGAGGAGGTTTTTATTTGTATTTTTTATTGTGTGCACTATGAGCTTTTCATTTCCATTTCTTAATATGACATGATGATCAGATCTAATAATACACCAGGACAAATACATATATACGAAGAGGGACAGTTAGGCTCATTATGAAAGTTATTTGTACGTGCACACACCAAACAGACCTGACTTGTCAGTCCTGGGCCTCTATAAACACTGTCTATTGAGTGTCATCACTCTCTTTATATGGGTGTCCTTCGCACACTGTTTACTAATCAGTGTACCACCACTATCGAGTACACCCTGATCGTTTCCATTGTAACCACCGCCAACGACAGGGGACACACAGAGGCAGGCAGGAATGACAAAAGGACGGCCGGAAGAACGGTTGAACTACAGGTGAGGGCGGACAGCAAGGACAGACAGCAGACATTGGAAAGGCGTCCGTCGATATTGCAGGAAAAGGTCAGATGCCGGCGCGGACCCTAATTGGATTAATGTGGCGATTAACACCCTGGGTGTGTAAAAGTGTGTGCGTGTGTGTGCATGTGCGTGCGTGTGTGTGCGTGTGTGCATGTGTGCATGTGTGCGTGCATGTGTGAGTGAGTGTGTGTGTGTGTGTGTGTGTGTGTGTGTGTCGCCATGCGCCCAGTCACACAGCGGCATGCCCGCCTGCATTAAAAAGACGAGCACACGTGTTCCAAATCCCCCCCGTCCCCACTGTCTGCCCCCTCCCCCACTCCACATGCTCCACATCTCTCCTCCAATCGTCTTTTTATTTCTTCCTCTTCTGTTTTCTGGGAGATCTTATCAACACTTTTGCCTGAGGAAGGAAGTGCAAACACTGCAACTGGGATCACAGCGAGAGAGAGGAAGAGAGGAAGACAGGCGCGTGGAGCGCGAGAGCGAAGCGCGAGGGAAACAGACAGAGATTTGCATGACACATTTTCCGCCCTACTGGGACGCCTGTGAAGCTGACTTCAGTTAGACGTACAGAGAGTTTGAGAAAACGAGGCATACATTTCAAAGCGCGCTTGATCCTTTTTCATCGTGCCGCCTTTCTCAAGGCCAGCCGGAGCGTAGAGAGCTCTGCTCTCTGCTAGTGTTGAAGCGGGTTAAAAATACGAAATGTTCCAAAACAGTTAGCGCAAAATCCATTTATATTTATTTATTTTTTATACCACAGCGGAAACCAGGTCAGAGCAAGTGAGAGAGAGAGAGAGAGAGAGAGGGAGAGAGAGAGAGAGAGAGAGAATGACAGATTGGTACAGCCCTAGAGACACACAAAGAGATGTGTAGCGCTCCAGCCATAATGAACAGAGTCCCTGCCTCGGCCCCCGCTAACACGCCATCCCTCACAGGAGAGCATGCAGAAGACACAGCGGTTAGACAAAAGGGAAGGGCCACATTAATTACACACTCTCTCCAGGCGGAAGCTATCACAGCGCATGGAGGCAGGGCACAGGCGAACGAGGGAGCGAAAATTAAGTGGAAGGGAGAAAGAGCGAGACGGAATGCGGGAGGAGCGTGGCTACTAACAGCGGTGGAGATCCTGCTATGTATCTCCTGTGGGGTGGGAGGCGGGGGGGGGGGGGGGTGGGGGTGGGTCGGCGGGGGTTGTTATTGTTGTGTCTCCCCAGCATGGAGTCGCCGGCTGTCTGCTGAGTTGTGTCACGGTGTTATTATAATGGACGTGTTCCTGCGTCCTATACGGTAGGACACAGTCAGGGTACCCCCAGTCTACACTGACTGTGAGACATGACATGGAGTTTTATGTGTACATCTGTGGGGGTGTGAATGCACGTGCTTGTGTGTGTATGTATGTGTGTGTGTGCGTGTGCGAGCGTGTGTCAGTGATACGCACTCACCCCTGGCAGTGTTTTCTGTTCATGCAGAGCGCTCTGGGCTTTCAGGGCCGACTCCCTCGCACAGTATGTCAGGAAGGCACATCCTGAGAGTGCACAGGGTAAAGTGAGCGATAAAACACTTCTCTCTCTCTCTCTCTCTCTCTCTCTTTCTCTCTCTCTCACACACACACACACAAACACACACACACACGTGCAGTCAGACAGACAGAAAAGACATATAACCAAGGGGCCACTGACACACACGCCTAAGGAAACGTGCACGGCTCTGTGTGTGGTGTGTTCACTTGTGTCCTGTTCCGAGCGCCCCATCGGTCTAATGATGTGCGCTGTCATACTTCATAACAGCCGGGGGTAAAGAGCAGGAGAAAAGCACATTCCAGGGTGCAGGGGGGCTCTGAGCAGCGCAGCACAAGTCAGCATACGGGAGAGTTGCCACAATGACAGCGCGCGCAGGGCTAACAAGCCCCCCGAGGAACAAGCCTCTTGGCACTGTAGGGTTCCGGCCTATACCAACCACCGCTACACAGAGCTCAGCATTACTCCAAACACACCCCTCCTTGTTCCTTCATATGCAACTGTACTGTATACTGTATGTGTGTGTGTGTGTATGTGTGTCCCTGTATAAACTTATGTGAACAGATTAAATGTGAATTAAACATGATAATATTATGATTAAACATATGGAACAAGAATGGCATTACAGTAGGCCCTGAGCACTTGTGCACACACACACACACACACCTACACACACACACACACCCACACACGCACACACACACAAACAACCTTATTCTCATTGCTCTTAAGAGCGGCTTATTGAGGTCCTAACAAGGGCTTCTGACAACAAAGAGATTCTTTGCTGTGTGGTGGCCAGGCTTACAGACCCATTACACTGATTGGAACACAGCCTAATCATAACGAACATGTAGGATACCATCACAGTGTGAGTGTGTGTGTGTGCATATGTGTCAGTAAATTACTGCACATTCATTGGTAGTATACATTTGTGCTGCCGTGGATCACGCAAGCTTAACTTGTCCTGCACACACAAGCACACACACACACACACACACGCACACACACATTCATGACCACACACACACACACACACACACACACACACACACACGTGCACACACGCAGGTGTACAGTATCTTTGTAGTATCTATCTGTGTAATAGATACCAACCTTTGTGCATGCCAGTGTATTTGTCTTTAATCACAGTTAACTCGTAGATCTTCCCAAACTGCTCGAAGATGGGTTTGAGGTCCTTTTCCTCCAGATTCCTTGGAATCTGCCCCACAAACAGCTTGATAGCGTCGGCCTCCTTCATCGAGACGGCGTGGAGCGGAGACTTTGTGCAGGGGGTGTTGGAGCTAGGGGCCCACGGGCTTTTAAAGTGAGATAGTATTCTGGATGAGATGATGGGGGTCTGTGTGGCACTTAATTTGGAGAAATGGATGCGAGGGAAAACAGAGAAAAATATGTTACAAATTAGGAACAAAAAAAAGATGATATGTGTTATGAAATAATGTTTCCTCTATTGCTTTGAACTATAAAAACACAATTTAATGTATCGTCAAAATTCCCAATGCAAATAATTATTTGGCAAGGAGTATTGTTTATTTATTTCCCATTCTGATGACAAAGGCTGGAGTGCTTCTCATAAAACAATTATGCAAATATTAATTAGCCAATCAAAGTCCGATAATATTCCATTAATTCCAATTAAATGAATATTTAGCGAAATAACGGAGATTGTGAATTGCTGTGTGTAAAACACGCTCAGAATCGTTGTACAAAATAAAGGAGTGCTGAGGTGTAAGTGATGTGTACTGAGCGGCTCTGAGCGGTTTCTTTGTTTAGCCAGCTGTAGGTTACTACACAGCCTACACATTGGATGTCATGGGGCTCTGCTCTTTGTCCGATTACCCTCAATGTACACATCACACGCACACACGCGCGCGCGCACACACACACACACACACACACACACAATGCCGTATACTTGCCACAGCAAAACAATATGGAAACGCAGGTTTGAGCATTCATCTCTTACCGGTTTCAGAAGATGATTATGGCCACGATCTTCACAAATAGAAGAGGGATGCTTCCGTTAATCCCCGCGCTCGTACAGTTCCCGTTGTTGTCGCCTGCGCGCTTTACGTGCCGTTCTCCTCCCTCGGGGAGTAGGAGGCTGGATGCGATTCGTCCCGTCTTTGTGCCCGCCGTCGTTCCCTTCCCTCCCCCCCCCCCCCTTCCCCGGTATACAACGGGCTATATGCCGTGTGAGCTTCGTTCTGTGAGTAGCCTACAGTAGGCTAGTATGGTCTTGGCAAATAGCTTGAATCACAGCTTGTCTGTCACCGGTCCCTCTTAGTCAGTCTGCCTCTCGTCACGACTCTCTCGGATCCAGAGGAAATTCCGTATCTAATTTAAAATGAATTAGAAAATTGCAGTAGTCCTACTAGCATACTCCTGCTCTTTTGCAGTTTGGTTAACTTCAGGTATATAGACCTAATAATAACGTGGCTGTTCTGTTAACCATCTATTGTTTAAACCTCTGACTGAGACCAAATTTCAAGTCTCTGGAGAAATATTCCTCTCACGTCTCGCTGTTCTTAAGCTACGGCCGCTTTTGACGTCCAATACCGGTATCTCCCCCTCTCCCTCTCTCTCTCTCTCTCTATCTCTCTCTCTCTCTCTCTCTCCCTCCCTTGTCCTCCCTCCCCCTTTCTCTGCTCTCAGCAGCTGTGACGTAACATCCCGAGACCAACGTGCACCCTGTTCACCATGTTCATAAGGACACATTAATGTGATACAAGTTGCCCTCATACGAGTCAGGACACAAAGCACGCTGGCTTATGTAATTAAACTCGTCACTTTCGAGAGGTTGTAAAACGATAGTTTCCGAATGTCTGCGTGCGCTCACCGACACGTGACTTGTGGCAGATGGTGCCTCGCGCTGTGCGCGGCTCCGCCTATTGTTGTTGTAGCCGCGAGCTCTGGCCTTGGTGCTGAAACGGCGGCGTGCGACGTGAAGTTTATGCGCGCGCACGCGTACCGTCACGACTACTACACAGCAATTCACGCGCTTGCCTGATTTGTCTCCCTCTCAAATACACACGCAAGCAACAAACACGTAAAATAAAGACAGACAGACAGAGAAAGAAAGAAGGAAAGAAAGAAAGGATAAAACTGAGCTAAGGGAATTTCATTTGGAAAGAATTTAGGTCTAGGATAGACACTGATGCTTATTAGGCTACTAGGCCACCATGCTACTTTTAGCTATGGGGATATTAGCTGTAGGCATATCTCTGGAATGCATGAGAAGAAAGAGTCATAGGGTTCAGGGTAAATTACTTTAAAAGGTCACCATCTGCTAAACATGCCTATGCCCCTGAGCCAAAGCCCAAGTTCTCTCTCTCTGTCTCTCTCTCTCGTCACACTATACGGATACGTACAGATAGACAGCCAGGCCACACACATGTAGCCTACACATCATATAGCCTCTTCACCAACGTACTGTGGATTTCAACGGTAAACCCGAGCAGCACACCTAAAAACACAATTCGTTTAGCAAATGGTTAACTCAAGCATTTCCCCCCATTTCATTTCAAACGCAAGGGCGCCACTAGCTGGAGAATATTGGGTAAATGCTATGCTGTTTTGAACTGAATTTAGTACACACGGATAGCAGACATAAGCAATTTATGTAGGCCTATCTGATACATTTTGGAGGCTACTCAACTTTATGTATTTAAATAATTAAAAGTTAAAATGGTAACCACAGCAGCATCACTCACAAGCATAGGCTACACTAGCCTAACTGTATGTGTAGTACAGTAATGAGAGTAAGAACCAAACATGACCATTTCTTTCCTGTAAAGATTTTATTCAATATTAAGACACATACTCACACTTTATATTTTTGCAAATAATAATAAAAAAAGATGTATCAACAAAAACAATGTAATATACTCTGGTAATTAGTAACAAAATATTTGCTACAGTTTCTATTAAGAGAAAATAAATTATATGTTCTTCTGATAATAGATAAATATCTTTTTCTGTTTTATATAAAAAAAATCTCTCTACTAAAAGCAAATATAGACACAAGAAAAGCATTCAAAGACATTAAAAGAACCATACAAGAACATACACGCACACACACACCTGTAGAAATCAAAAGTACAACACAAATATTTCATTTAACATTGTTTACAATGCTAAATTCAATGGCTAAATAACATTTAGATGGGGATTAACATGGTTCAACAGTCTACAACAGTACAACGCATAACACATAAGGGCCTACATGTGTTCAAAACATTTTACAAACAGAGACAGAAATTTACAGATCATCCACCTATTTGTGTGCGCAAATGTGCTACCATTTTAGAGGTTCAAATAGAGAAGGAGAGAGAGAGGGAGAGAGAGAGCGAGAGCGCAGCACAACACACACACACACACACACACACACACACACAGGTGGAGCCTCCACAGCATCCAACAAATTCCCACCCTTTTCATTGACTGTATCCAAAATAAATTGTACATCTGGACAATCTGGCTGTCAGCCATCATAAGTACTAGGAGAAGAATGGAGCAGCTTTCTAACGTTTGTGATATTGCAAACAGTCAAGACGGCTGGCCAGTGACTTAAAAGTGGATATGCGTCAATCTACTTCTGGTGACAAACAGGACTATAACATCTTTGAACCGCTACATCCTCCAAGGGAGGTTGACAAAGGAAAGCACAAAATGAATAAGTAGAAATGGAAATGATTATGAATAAGAAATTATACACTTGTCCACTATATCTGTGTGCAATCTAAGTGATGGTTAAAACTGCTGTAGGTATAGGATTTGAGAGTTGCAACATGAGCTAGATAAAAAAAAATAATGAATCAGGCTAGGGTAAAACATTGAAAATAAACTACCCCAAAGTCAACCCCCTCATCTGAACCCTGCTTAAGGAGCCCATTTGTCAGCCGTTGCAAGGCACGGTTGACAAACCTGTTGTAACTGTGTGTGTATATGCATGCATGATTGACAGGCAAGGTGGAGTTGATGGACCAATCAGAGAAAAACATTTTTAAGTAGCTGACAAAATCTAAATAAATGTATATAGGTGGAAGCTATAGACCAGAGCAGATATTCTCATAGAACATTTCACTCACTGATATATGGCAGATACATTTTTTTTTAAATGACACTAAATTTATAGCTCTTAATTCCTACCCACAGCAGCTTTAGGTACATCATTTTGTATAAATACTGTCTACTTATTGAATTGTATCTCATTATTGAAAAGGTCATAAAGTTTATATTACTGTACAAATGTATTGTGTTAATTCCAAAGGAAGGAGAGGTCATGGTTGTATATGCCCCACAGGAATGTCTGCTGTCTATACTTGTTTTAGCTTCCAGTGTCAGGTTAGAGGTTGTCATCTGTATTTGCCAAGAACCTCATCATTTCCTGCTTGGGTATATTTGGTCCCTTTCTGCCAAGGTCATGTCACCTTTGGTTCGTCTGTCAGAAGTATTCATCTCAACAATATGTTGGCACTTGAGGGATTATTTTTGGCACACTGGAGAGATAAAATCACCATAGTTGGGGTAGCATTTTCTTAATGGCAAAACATCATCAGCATGTCCCGGAATCTCTACATAGCACATGTTACAATATACCTTTTGTCTAGCATGCAGGGCAGCTCTCTGTACACAGCACGTCTTTATATTTAGTGGTATACAGACATGTTCCGATTTGAGTTTGTTTTCAAGACAGACAGACAGACAGACAGACAGAAAGCTATCTTGAATGTTTACACTGAACAGTAGTGATGCGCGGGCCAGCCTGTAACCCGCGTGTTCCGTGGGTTAACCCGCAAGTCGGGCGGGTTCGGATAAGCTTGTCAGAAAATATTGCAGGTGCGGGTGAGTCGGGTCAAAATGTAGAAAAGCATCGTTCCGACCAAGTAATAAATATCTACTGTAACATTGCGTGCGAGCGGGGATTCTCCGATCCTCACTCTGTCAAACACACACACTATGCCAAGGCACAGATTATGCACTGAAGCAGCGGTACAGATCCTCTCATGTCCTGGCTGTCAATAGACTAATCTGCATTAGCCATACCGAACTATAAAGTTGGTTAGGCCTAAGTAAACGTTGTTTATTTAGTAGCATATGCAGACACGCTACTGCCTATAGGCTATGCAATCATGTACTATATTATACTAGCGTAGCCTATGGCTAACAGATAAATGAAACCATTAAATGGGCCTAGTTTAGCAAGGCTACTGCTCACTCAGTCTGTTATAGGCTACCATGGCTCCAGAGACAATAGGCATGACTTTGGTGGCTCTGCAATAGGCTATTGTCTGCACCAGTGTATGTCCCCTTGAAACACGCAATAAATTAGAAATCGGTATCTCTATATCGCCACTGCTCTACAGGCTCAAGATTGCCGTTTGCGGGTCGGGCCGGGTTTGGGTGGTAAGGGTCGGATTTCATAACACGTCAAGTGGGTGCGGATTGTAAAAAACCACGACCCGCGCATCACTACTGAGCAATGTCCTCTAAGAGCACCACCCATTATAATATCAGCCATATAAATTAGTGCTCTACTGTAGGGTGAAAATCACAGTGATCATTCAGGTTACGGTGATCCATTACAGGTCTAACAAAGCTTCTGTGCAAAGCAGAGAAGATAAATGTGGTTCTGAGCGACAACATATTGTGAAAGCTGGCTATTGTTTCACCTGAACAGCCGAAGTAATATTGCTAAATGTTATTATACCATCACAGTTCCGCTAAACTGTCAATTTCTATAGAGCACTCCTGTCATGTATGACCTACACATTTGACACCTAAGAAAAACCCTGACCCCTTAGTGAACAGCATCTGTCCAATGTCTGTGATTGGCTGCTCAGTGCCGCCTGGCCCGCTGGGCACTCTGGGTACACGATGCACAGCAGGACATCTTGTAGTAGGAGTAGACACACAGCCTGGCCTGAACCACCATCACACAGTTATGGCGCTGATCCCTGCAGTTCTCATCTACGTCAGAGTGAAATACACATTATAGTCTGTATGGCAGTGGCTCTGCAGCTACACAGATACAATAACATGTATGTAATAGTAGAAGATAATAGTGAGACAATTATAAACCCTGAAATCAATAGGGCCACAGCTCCATGAGCCCTCCAGGGAAACAGCGGCCTGCAGGCCACACGCTCAAACACAGAGATAAACATGCACGAACACAAACACACGCTAGATCACTAACCTGCAACCTGGGGACTGCAGGGTATAGTGTTGCAGATTTGCTCTTGTTCAGGCTTAGTGGTGGGATCGCACTCTTGCTTGTGCTGTTTGTCTGGTGTCAGACACCGTACTTCCCTCATCTGCAAGCCCTTTCCACAAGAGCGAGAGCACTGGGACAAAAACAAAGACAACAATATAAGATATTATGGTAGCATCAATAATAATAATAATAAAATATTATAAGTTTGATTCTAAATTTGATCATTTAGGATAAACCATTTCTCCCTTAAAGGATTTGTTTAGTTTGGTGTTTTCGTTTAGCATGTTCTGACTTGATTGGCTATCTGACACCTAGCAGCAGGAGATGATCAATTCAGAAATTATGTTACACCTGGGGCCAAATCTGATATGATAATTTACATGATTATTTACCATTTTGACAATACTTTTTATACATAGATAGATAGATAGAGAGGACTTTTGATTAAATTACAAAATTATACCAGTTTTCACATCTCTTCAGGCAGAACTACTGACCATAAGATTTTACAATAGGGGACCTTTTCATTC
This sequence comes from Typhlichthys eigenmanni, assembly GCA_027564635.1. Classification (NCBI taxonomy): domain Eukaryota; kingdom Metazoa; phylum Chordata; class Actinopteri; order Percopsiformes; family Amblyopsidae; genus Typhlichthys; species Typhlichthys eigenmanni. The sequence continues at coordinate 17,296 of JAODUK010028197.1, forward strand.
ACACACAATCACACACACACTCTCTCTCTCTTCTGAGCCTTACTGCGCTCCACTCTGTAGTAAACCACTGAGGCTGGCAGGCATCCATCTCACACTCCTGGACCGCGGGGGGCTTGTCCAGGTGTGCACACTCACTGCTCGGTACCACAGTAAAATCGTTCCCCATTTTCTGGACACAGATGATGTCTCTGCGCTGGCTTCCATTGCCACACGCTACATTGCACTGAAGACAGAAAAAGTGTTGAAGCATTTAGAAATGTGTCGAGCGGGTCGTTAAAAGAGCAACAAAAAGGCAGTTTGGGAAGTAGAAAAACATTTCAGCAACCAATACAAACCTAGAAACAGATTTTTACACTTGCTGTTAATCGTCAAAATAAAAAGGCAGCAGGTGGCACCAGTCCACAGACCCTTCCAACCGTCCCATTCCCTCCATACCGCCATGTGTTACCTGTGTCCAGGGGCTGCTGTACCACATGGTGATGGGCACACAAGCCCCTTTGTTACAGGCCTTCATCTCTGCCGGCTTATCCCCTACACAGTCTCCTCCTCCTCCTCCTCCTCTCCCCCCTCCTCCTCGCGTCAGGCACACCACCTCCCGCCTCTGCACCCCTGGGCCGCACTGCGCCGAGCACTGTGGGATGCACGCAGAATGACAACAGTGTTCCGCTCGCTGTGTGTGTGCGCGTGTGATGTGTGCAATGTGCTCACCATGTTGGACCAGTCAGTGAAGTACCAGTTGGTCACACACGGCCCCATGTTGCACTCCTCACTTCCTTGTGGGCGGAGCCTGGAGTTGCACTCCTGATCGCTCACCTCGTTGCCATGGTCACTGAGGCAGCGCACGCTCCGCGTCCTCCTCCCGACGCCGCAGTCCACCGAGCACTGTGAGGCCGAGAAGGAAGGGATTTGATTGGCGGTTATGAGCACACGACGCCGGGACAGGAGGGTAGTAACACAGTACCATCCCCACTGTGATGCTCTGGCACATACACTGAACCACACGTCAGCAGAACACACACACCAACGTCAACGTAGAATGACAAGACCAAATCTAGAAACAGAATACAAAACTGGAGACGTCAGAAAGGTGAGAGTATAAAGAAGGAGCATTCATAGTGAGTACTTCATTGTATGTTTTATAAAAAATAATATACAGTATATATTGTATGTGCAATACGGAATGTGTAAATGTTTACGATACATCACGCAGACATACACAAACACAGCTAGAAACAATATACAAGCAGAAAACGGCGCGCGCACACACACACACAAACACACACACTACAGACTTTTTTACAATCTGAACATATTATTTAAAAAAAGGGCCATCATACAATACATGACTATTTTCATGCCGATAATCAGGGTTACAGAAAAAACTAGTGTTACGACCTGGCTCATGGGCTGTAAACCAAACAAACCAAACTCATAACTAACAAACAGTATAACCTAGAATGAGGTGTGAAAGGTGTAAGTACTGAATATATGTGGTGCATGTTGCATGCTAACTAAACTAAGACACAAACCAAACTAAGAAACAAACCAACCACATGTGTGGTGCCAGGAGAGTCAAACTTCCACAGCGTGCTGCAACACACCTCTATAAGTGATCTGCCCAGGTGCCCTTAATCAGCCTAATTAGGGCCTTTACAGCAAATACAGACCACAGGCCTGCTAAAACAAAGCAGGGCCGTGACACTAGCATTATACACTAATATACCCAACTACTGTCGCCAGACTACACTCAAGCAATAACACAAGTCGTTGCTAGTAGGGGTGTAAGATAATATAGATAAAACGAGTATTGTAATATTACGCTACCGATTCTGTACCGATTCTCTAAAACACTGTATCTATCTAATTCTCTAAATAACTGTATGTATGGGAGCGTTCTAGTAATCTTAATCTTTGCGATTCATTTTAAATGTTTAACGCATTAAAAATATTGACGCAGCACTTTTTCTCTCTCTTTTTATTTACTTCCTGTTGTGCGTGCTTCCTGAGCCAGACATCAGTCAGATCATGCAATGGAGTTTTACAAGGAAAGTTATCATTTAAAGTTTCCTGATGGCGCTTTGGACTAAACAACATATGCAACATCCGCGTCGGTGCGGATTTCGGGTTTTAAGGGTTAAACCTCTCCGACTAGAGGAGACCGTAGTCTGAGGGTATGATATCGGTCTGAAAACATCACACACTATGCGACACTATGATGCTAGTCGGCTCCGGTATAAAATCGAGTAGTGTAACCCAGCCTTAACACATAGATACACACACACTAACATACAGGTCGGTGCTATGGGACTGACCGAGCTCCAGTCGGAGGCAACCTCCCAGTGGGAGCACAGGCGTAGCTGGCAGGTCTGGCTGGAGTCGGGCGGGGTGAGGCTGGCACAGCGCTGCGGGTGAACCATGGTGGAGCGATTCCCGAAGCTCTGTCGGCACTGCAGCTGCCTCTGCTGTACGCCCTGGCCGCATGACAAGCTGCACTCTGACCACGCACTAGGCTCCCAGCTAACACGCACGCACACACAACGATTTTAGAAACGTTTCATAATCTTGTAGTGTTGTTTTATATGTAATATACTGTATTGTATAACCACTTGGGATGGCATCGATACGATCCTGAGATCGGAAATGGGTCCGATACTGACTTAAATGGCTGGATCACCATCGGTGACAATTGGCACAGTTGTAACCGATCCATGGGGCTGATCCAAATCAATTAATGTACATGCATAGATCTACTATCAAACATCAGCCATGTCTAACCTACCCAGGCCACACTATCAGCAGTAGGTTTCTAAAATGCATCAAGGTCCTAAAATAGAGATTGGCTGTCATTTACGTTGCAACTTAACTTAAAACTTAATTTAACACTGGAATCGGATTGGTACTCGGTATCGGCCGATACCCAAAGTGCCGGTAGCTGTATCGGTATCGGGAATAAAAAACTGGATTGTGCCACCCCTAATAACCACCACACGTTTGTAACAAAGGCTTACATGAAACGTCAATATGGCTGTCCAAAATTCTGAAATTGCATGTAAATAAACAAGAAATTCGATTTTCAGGTGATTTCGATCTGTCATTTTTCAAATACACAACAGGTTTGTACTCTATGCTCACAATGGGGGACAGGGGTGTGCATTACAAGGTTCCTCCTCAGGAAAAGGTTTAGCTGCAGAGTCACACTTTCTATCTTGCACCTCCTGGTCAGTAAGGCGGTTGGTACAGAGGATTATCCTGTACTGTGTTCCTGTATGGAGACGTGGACACAACAGAACAGAACAGAACCGTCATGTTGTAGATACACCCAATGCCCACAAGAGGGAGACATCACACAAGATTAAAAAATTTGATTGTCAAACTCCTTATAGGCAAATATACAGCTACCATCTTTGGTGTCACAGACATCCATAGATTTTGTTGAGAACTAAGTGGTCTACCTCTTCTATGTCTCTGGAATCGCTCAGTAAGGCTATATATTTGTAATTTCAGAGAATAGTAAAACAATAGTAAGTGGTGGTATTAAATGTAATAATAAAAGAAAATAGAAAAAGAAACATCTCAGAAAGCTGACCTTTTCCACATGAAACAGAACATTCAGTGAGGCCACCCCTTCTCCACACAAAGGGCAGTTGAGTGTCAGGGGGCAGGTCGGTGCGGGGAGGTATCCGGGCATTTCGATTTGGTCCGGCGCCACGAGGGCGGGACCTCTCAGGAATCCATCGGTCTGAAGAGGAAGGCGAGGAGGATGAAGATGAAGAGGAGGATGGGAAAGAAGGGAGTGAAATAGGAGGAGAGGGGGGAATGGGGTCCTCAGCTGACACAGAGAAAGGTACTGAGAAGGAGACAGAAGAAAATACAGAAATGTGAAGGAAAGGTTAGCAAATGGTGCTTGAAGATCTAGTATCCTACAAAGTACTACCATTGTTCATATGTATTTGATAGCATACGATTGGGTGAATTGTGCACATGCATATACTAGGGCTGTGCAATCATTTGAATGTTAATCGTGATTTCAATTTCGGCTACTAACAATTACAAAAACAATATAATAGAGAGAAAAATATAATTTTGCACATTACTGTTTGCAGGTAACATTTGATTTTGTCTTGTGTTCTGAATGACAGGCGCATGCTAACGTTCACCCCATGCAGGGTGAAAGTGAATAACATTTTACAGTTTAAGGTGTTTTCACTGTTTATTTAGGTGCAGTAAATGCACTTTCCAAAGTCAATGACTAATCGTATTAAATAATTGTGATTTAAATATTGACCGAAATAATAATAATAAATAATAGTCACTAATGTTGTGTGTGGGACCGGTGCATAGTTTTAATACCCAATACTACTTTAACAAAGATGGAACCATCATATTTGTATGTGGAAATATTTAAAGAGAGCAGTTGAGAAAGATAGTGAGTCACTGGGTGATGATGTCATGATTATGTGAAGGTCTCATGACGCCCTTCCATCTACACCCTCCCTCACAAACACACACATATACTTTTTTTTCTTTACATGTGCACACACACTCACATCCATACATCCTTTATGCACAATTTACCATATTTAAACAAACATACACACACATCACACATGCAAGCACACAGATGTGGAAACACCCCACCCTCCATTATCTATAAACACGTCAGTCATTCTAGCCGAGTCTGGGACAGATTAGTCCTGTTTGTGTGTCGTAGAAATAATGTGTCTCAAGGTTTTTCCCGCTTTGATTTACAGTGTAGCATTAGTCTGAGCTCTAAATCTAAATGGTGTGCTGTATATACGTCCCTCTGCCTGTGAGATGCTACTGTGGAAACCAGAGCTGATCTTGAAAACCACTTAAAATGTCTTTTAACGTGAAGGTTTTCATATCATTACTCAATTTCATTCAAGTATTTTAAAAGGTCCTGCTTAAAATGATTTAGCATTTTGACACTGCACGCACGCACACACACACGCACACACACACACGCACGCACGCACACACACACAGCCTTGAACTGTAGGACTCACTGGTGCTGCGGAGAGGCGCTCTCCCTCGGTCCTCCTCTCTCTGTCTCTCCCTGGGCACCTCCCTCTCTCTCTGGCTCGTCCTCTCTCCCTGCTGCCTCTCTGCGGGGACGTAGAACTCATAATCGATTCCCGGGTTCTGCTGGTGGAAAATGATCTGCAGAGGCGAGCAGGGCAAGAGTTTGAAAAATGCAAAGAATCTGAAGTGAAATGTATAAAATGACTATCAAGTTCAGTCAGGTTTATTCACAGTTAATAAGTCACAGTTATGATCTGCAAGGAGCTCAACTTGCCCACGTTTTCACACAGGGAACAGAACCCTTTTTGGACAAAGGAAAATCTCCTTGGACAAAACCAGGAGTGGACTGTGTCCTGCAAAACAGTACAACTATGCAATCTGATGACTTTCTCCCATCCCTGTAGGCTAAATTCTCTGTTCACAAACCCCCCCTCCCCGTCGGAGCAGGCAGCCCAGAGAAAAAAGTCTGTCCAAAAGGTATTCAGTGTCTTGTTTAATAAAAAAAAACGCTTCAGCCAAATGTCTCTACACTCACTGACATGGGAGCCCAAACCAAGATGCTCTCCACAGCTACAGCTCCACCCTGCTGTTTGAGGACTTAACAAGATCAACGTCCACTTAACGTAAACAGCAGGGGGTTCTGTGGCAACGACCATCTCATCTGCTATTCTTGTGTCCTTCTATATCGGTCTAATAATACCTACTAAATGCAGGTGATTCCAGGGATATCTAGTCGGGGAGAGGGAGTTCTATCTTTACATCCAGTGGAAGCCAGTGGAAGGTTCTAGAGATGAAGCTGTTCTTTAATCAGATCCCATCCCGAGGGGCTGAGGCACAGCCTCAGAAAGAGCGGACTGGCTCTGAGAATAGCCGACCTTAATGCTGAATAATGACAAAGTGATGCTGCCTATCTGCAAGATCTCCAGGAGATGTCCAGGAGAACGCAGCCTAGGGCTTGGGACTATGATGTGTGTGTGTGTGTGTGTGTGTGTGTGCGTATGTGTGCGTGTATATGCGCCTGCGTATATGCGTGTGCATGTGTGTATGTACAAGTATGTGCATGCATGCATGTTGGTGTGTGCTTTACGATAAACCATACTGCTAAGGCCTCTGTGTCTCTACAGAGGAGATATGTGTCTTCATGCTACTATACAGCTATAGTGGTGGGTCCCTGTGTCTCTACAGAGATACGTGTCTTAATGCTACTATACAGCTATAGTGGTGGGTCCCTGTGTCTCTACAGAGGAGATATGTGTCTTCA
>JAODUK010028208.1:0-23593 GCA_027564635.1 Typhlichthys eigenmanni
GCACCCCAGCTCTGAGCCTGACTCCACCTTTAAAATGTACCTGCACCCCAGCTCTGAGCCTGACTCCACCTTTAAAGTGTACCTGCACTCCAGCTCTGAGCCTGACTCCGCCCACTACACTCAGCTCAAGGAGCTGAGTGAGGGGAGGGGCGGGACTGAGGCATTAACGTTAACGTTTGAATTTGATGACGTATGAGCGTACCAAGTGTCCTGGGGGGATTTTTATTGGATATGACGTGTAGGTCCATTTTCAGAACATAAAATGCAGATTTATAAAACAATTTTAGAATTTTTGTCGATATTAACACCTCCTTATGTGCACCTCGTGTCTCATAACAGCAATCCTATTACTTGGTTTACAGCTCAAAAAACACATTTTAGGGTGCAGTTACACTTGAATGATGAATGAAATGAAAGACTGGCAAGGCTATACTGTAGCTAAGTGGGCTAGCTAAACTTAACAACGGTTGGCGGCACAATTCAAGTGTTTTCTGTTGGCAGACGAGGATACGCTGGGAGGTGGACTATACTGTGAGGTTGAGGCGATGTGCATGTCCTTGCTTTGGACTCCTGGCTGCTACAGTCTCTATGGCAACAACATGAAAAATAATATGAGTTAGGGGCTTTAGTTATGTTATGCACTTCAGGGCCTTTCAGTAGTGAGCAGTGAACAGACAGGCGCCATGCTATGGAAACGGCGCTATAGAGGGAGCAGAATGGGGAAATAAAAGGCAAGATGGCCCCCTTTTTACATTAGATTAATCATCTGTGTGTTGGCAGAGAAACGGCAGCTGGGGAAACAGAAACAACAACATTAGGCATAGCACACCCTGTCAAAGGCGGGAAAAAAGGTAAACGAATGTACAATTGTATAAAAGAGAGGGAAAAAAAACAGCACCTCAGTCACTGCCGGCAGCAGCTACAGTTTGCAGCACGTATTTAGCCTTTGCATTAACTTTGGGGGCAGCGGGTGTGTGTGTGGGGGGGGAGGGGCTTCGTGCCAACGACTGACCTTTCCCTGTGACGGTGGTGTGTGCTAATGCCCATGTCGCGTTTGACTCCTGTCTGGCAGGAAGCTCCGCTTAGAGCCCGCGCACGTGCGTGCACACCACGCCACTCTGCTTGTGAATGCTAATGAGATGCGTGCCGTTGCAGGAGCGAGGAGATTTAATTGGCAGGTGAGCGTGATCCAGTGACGGGGGCACCTTTCGGCCCATGAAGCAAGTTGCCACGTTAGCTTTTGACAGCAACAGATCTGGACTCCTTGTTGACATTTTCAAAACCTTATCTCAATCAAAACATGGCATTTCATGTTTAATGGTGTAGGATGAATACGCTAATGAAGCTTTATGTGGCAGCATTATTAACAAAGATAGTGTTTACTGAAGCATAACAACATGTGTTGTTTTGGTTTGAAACTCAAGAGTCTTCTCTATATACTGCACTGCAAAAACTAACATCTAACTTGTGTGATAATCTTGTTTTTAGATTTACAATCTAGTTGGACTAGTTTCTAATATAAATGGCTTATCTAGTGACTTAAATTTAGTACATTTGCACTTCATTTAAGAAATCTTATCAAGTGAATTTCACTTACTGCACTGGCAGCCAAATGTGCTTGTTTTAAGCATTAGCAAGCTCACAACTAATATATTTGCACTTATATTTGATAGGTAATTTTTTGCAGTGTACTCCCTATAAGCACGTCTTTTTTGTAGCACGGTTTTGGTTCATAACCTTAACAGTGAGCTGATGTAATGTGGGATTCTGGGGGAACTGAAAAATACATTTTCATCTTTCAATCTTTAATCACCTTTAAAGATTGCACGGTACTGTACAGTATGTGCTCATGAAGCTATAGCCTACCTACGCGACATTACGCCAAATAGCAAGGGAGAGCGTTATTCTTCTTTCTTTTTTTTTTTAGCTAGAACCAACGGATCGAGCTGTGCCTCCAACGCAGATGAGCACATCAAACTTTATCGCTCATATCAAAATTCACTCTGCAATTTTATTGACAGACAGCACGGGGAGGAAGATGGCGCGAGTCGATATCATCCGCCCGCAGTTGTGCGAAGGCATCTTCTTGCTGAATGAACGCGGATACGTATCATGTTTAGTATTACACAATTGCTTTCCTGCCTCGTCAGAGAAGTGCGTTTATTTTGTGTAACAACTCATTACCTTCTTCTTCCCCGCGACAGTTTCATCTCAGGCATGCACACTGCAAAATATGGCTCTTCAAAAATAAGATAGAAAGTATGAATACAAGGTCACATTTGCTCATAATAAGTAAATAGATCTGCCAATGGAACAAGTGAACATTTGCTTGTAAGATTTCTTGAAATAAGACATTATATCTGGATAGAAGAGCTCTTGTTAGGTAATTGTGTGTTATATTAAGTATAGTTATATTAATTGTAATTGTGTGTTATATTAATTATAGTTAGATATTTTTACTAGAAATTAGACAAATATACTTGGTAAGATTTAGATTGTTTGTAGTGTGCAGATCTTCCAGGAGAGGTAAAGTCGATGAGGGAGAATGGCGGACAGATTTAAGAAACAGGCGCTGGGGGGGGGCGGCGGGCACCAGCGCAGCAGCAGAAGCCCATGTTAAAGGTTTTGTTAGCACCTCTGTCACCCATTGGCCTGGAATTCAGCCAGACAGATAGTCTTGCTTAATTTGTACGTGACGATGACCCTGTCCGCTTGAGTCAGCCGTCATTGGTCCTGACAACGTAACAGAGAGCGTGTCAGGGTCGCCAAGATGACCACGTCGTTGCTGTGTTAGATGGAGAGGTGTGTTCAGACAGCAAACAGCCTTGGAGAGCCTTCAACTGTAGCCTGCCCCTTGGCTGAGCTAGTCAATTCCTTGCAGGCATGCGGTGTCATTGTGTGTCTGAGAGGTATGCAATGCGTACACAGCAGGAAATAGCAAATGGACTGCGTTTATACAGTGCTCTTCCAACCTTTCCGGCCACTCAGAGTGCTGTACAGTATAGCCTCACATTCACACATTTATAGACCGATGGCTCAACACCTCAACACTTGGTGAGGAGTTTGCAGGGTTCGAACCAGCGACTACTGGCTCACCTGTCGCCCCTGAACCTATTGGACAGCATTTAACCAAAATCTACAACTTACCAAGTATATTTGTCTAATTTCTAGTAAATATATCTAACTACACTTAATATAAGACACAATTACCAAGAGCTCTTCTATCCAGATATAATGTCTTATTTCCAGAAATCTTACAAGCAAATTTTCACTTTTTCCATTGGCAGATCTATTTACTTAGCAAATATGACCTTGCATTCATCATTTTCTAATTTATTTTAGAAGAGCCATTTTTTGCAGTGTGGCGTTGCTACAAATAGTTTTGATCACCTCATGTAGCTCTACCACCATTTAAAATCACACGTGACAACGTCAAGACAACGTGATCTCAACGTCATCTCAACGTCATCTCACTAACCCACTCTTGTTGGACTGCCAGCACGCTAATGTAAAAGCCAGGCAAGGAAATCAGTGCCACTCAGGCAGAAGATAATCCTCCATACATACATGTAATGAAATTCTAACTGCTCTATGGGGTAATTAATTCCAATACTGTCTGCCCAATTAGCTGCTGAGGGGTACACGTAGATCTCTGGAGGGATCAGACAGCTGTTTAAATTACAAGTATCTGAGGTTCATTCAGGTGAGTGCAGAGGTAAAGCGAGAGAGAGACCTAACACTATGCCGGTGCACCGCAAATGCTAATTGCCCCAGCTCTGCTCTAACAAGGCAGTTAGCTTGTCAGCTAAGCGCGGCCTTGACAAGCGCGGCATGTCAGTTGGTCGGTCAGTCTATGAGAAATGACAGCACCAGTTTTGAGGCAGAGGGAGAACTAGAGAAACCACTGGCTGCAATTGCCATCTCCACTGTGTGCTCCCGTAGCCTGCCCCATAGTATGAATTACACCAACTCAACACGGTGGCCCAGTGGATAGCACTGTGGCCTTGCAGCAAGAAGTTCCTGGGTTTGAACTCCGGTCGTCCCGGCATTTCTGTGTGGAGTTTGCATGTTCTCCCCGTGTCTGAGTGGGTTTCCTCCGATTTCCCCCACTATGACTGACAACAATCTGGAGTTGTTCCTTGAGGGATGGGTTAAATGCAGAGGATGAATTTTGCAACATGTATGTGACAATTAAAACACCTTTACCCCGGTATCTGCAAACTATGAGCGATGATGGCATGAATGTTTATCTAGTGCTTGTGCGCTATGGTCTGACAGTTGCTAGCATGCCATTTGTTTCATACAGATTCATATCTTTGTCAGGAGCAGGGGCATTATTGTGAAGGATGATGCCCTAATGTGCTAGACCCTGTCTGTCTGCCTGATAATGCGCTATTGGTTTAGAGATCAATCGCATCCATTTAAAACCCACGGCCCGTGTATGCAAGTTAAGTGAACCGCCCGATGGCAAACTTAGAGCATAATAATGATCAGGCCGACCCCAATCGAAATGGCCGGTGAGCAGGGCTGTGGTGGGATGTCCCTATCAAACGCTCTATCCGTTGCTTATAGTCAAACCTCCGTTGGAGTGAAAGGTCATTGGTCAAGACCCATTTACATGTTTGCATGTGTCTCACACACACACACAGGCAGCATGCCAACACCATAGGCCGATAGTTCATAGGTTAGCATGCAAGGGTCCACCGTGTTGCTCTAGAAATTGGGATCCGCTATTGGTGCATTACCGCCACCTACTCTCTACATGGTGCATTACCGCCACCTACTACAGAATGTAGTAGGTGGTCAGTAAGCGACATGTACTAGCCGGTTCCGATACATGCGGTCTGGCAAATAAAAAAAGAAACGTAATCAATCTGCATCAGTCTCTCACTTTAACCCGGTCAAATACTCATACTCACCGTACTGCAGACAGCAGTCATTTGACGGCTGTCTGGGATTTAACGGACAGAAGAGGCACCAGGCATACACAGCAACACCACTAGAAGAAACACACACTCACGCACACGCACACACGCACAAGCACAAACACCCACCCACACACACACATCTTCCTTGGATAGTGCAGGCACCAAAAGCGTCCAGAGTAAATGGATTCCTACATTTGCTCAGGGCCTTTAGAATCCTTTACAAATAACAGGTTTAGTATTAGATGGGGGAAATTGCTTGTTTTATGCTTGTCTTGTTGTTCCTTCCCTTCATTGTGAGTCTTCGGGGGCTCTTCGCAGGCTCCCTGCTTTGCCTAATAAGAGCTATGAAGGCAGCCGAGGGAGTCCCCCAAGGACAGCACACGGGTCCCCTACTTAGAGGTCTTAGCAGATTGTGCTTTTGAACAGGCTGCTTCACTGGAACACCTCGTCTTCTCTGCCCCTCCCCCATTCCCGGGAGGAGGTGCAGAGGAGTGAAGAACACAAGCATGGATTGTTTCTTAAAAGCAGGGTTATTTATTGTGGAGAACGCTTGCTAACTTCGAGCTCAAATTAAAACAGTATCCCTCTGCAGCGCCCTCTGATTTCGGTGAAAAGTGTATACAATAGCTGACTATACCTTTAACGTTGCAATAGAGCTCTTGCAGGGTCAAGCAGGATAGTAGTCTAATCCTGTCTATGGTGGGGGCTTACAGGGCAAGGAGCCTATCGACAATGCCTGTAATTGTACTGATTATAAGTTGCTTTGTATAAAAGCGTCTGTGAAATGATGTATTTGTATCACCTGACATCGATTAACTATCATGTTAAACTGTCACGTCAGGTTTTAGTTATACAGTATGCAGACCTTATTCAGGCAAGTAATATAAATTCCCTTATGGCGATACACATGGGGCTAATCATGCTAGGCAAAACGGAAGGCTAATGTGCATGTACTAAATGAAGCCAACACTAGGGCTCTATAGCACAAAGTCTTTATGAATAAACAAAAAGAAACAATACGGAAGATTATGTGTATCACTTACATTGTAAACACGGGAGGATGTTTTTTTTTTTTGTGAAAGAGCTGTTTTGATTGGTTGGTAAATTGTTGTCGAGGGACCCAACTGAGAAACCTGAATCTCCCATCTGTGACTCATGTGATTACTACGATTATCGTGTGATTTCCTTTCTTTAAATATACTATATGCTGAGAGCAAAGCCTGTGCCTGGGTAGAAAATTTGTTACACCAGTGCAGTTGACATTTTGGGCTTGACAAGTAATCTGTGGAGAACCTACAGTATGTGGGCACCATTGATATACCACAGAGTATTGCATTCAGTGGCGCGAGAGTCGTAAATGAACGGCCACTCCTGTGTTCCAGTTTGGGAAGGACGCGGGCTGGGACTTTAATCTCCTTGTGTAGTGCTTTATTTACTCATGTTAGTCTTTTAGTTCATTTTAACTTATTTAACAGCTTTACCAGATGTGCCAACATCTAGAGCCGTGTTGTCAGTTTCCAAATGAATACCTCAATATAAGTTTAATGACAGATTTGGTCATTGTAGGGCTGGCCCGAATACTGTTTTACAGGCTTCGAATTGTTGATGGTATTTCCGAACGAATGTTTGAATATTCGTTTTAAAAACACAATTAAATATTCAACAATAATTAATGTTTCATAACCTGTTAAAAATCGAAGTAGGCGGCAGGAATTTTTGCAGGTATTCAATATGTGCACATAACATAACAGCAATCAATGCTTTTAATTAGGGGTGGGCGATATGGAAAAAAATTAATATATCGATATTTCTGGGCTGAACATGTTGTATTTGTCTCTCCTCTATATAACGTCTCTGGTACTTCTTCCATTCATAATTATCTACTGTATCCTCTGTATAATGTCTCTGCTAATGCTAAGCGATGACTGCTGTGTGTCCCTCCAAAGATTTTATAATTATAAATTATAGAATATATATATAATTATAAGATGAAGCATTGTAATGATTTAAATGGAATAAAACATTGATCTCTTCTGGTCTTCTACTCTAAAGTCACCAACAGTATTTTGCCTTGGAGGCTTACGTAAGCAGCGCCCTGACAGTTAAATGTACCATACATAGTTAATCTACCTCAAAACAGCAGAAATACTATTGTGGCATCAGCTCGACTGTATAGGTACTTGGGAATTAATGTTATATACTCAGAATACTCATTAACGTCTAGCCTCAGTTTTGACTTTGCATTGAGAATCAGTCTGGAGAGCTTGGAAATCGTTGTGTTTCAGGCGGGTAAACCTAGTGTGTTGCCAATCAACGTCGTACTGTTAGGTACGGGCGTGGTTCAGGTGTGACTTGAAAAAACAACTCCGGGTCCTACAGAAGTGTAGCGTAGGTGATGCAATATAGCATCAGATTCTGTTTTATTAGAATTTATTACGGCTTTTATCAATGGAAAATGTGTTTTCACTCTTCTACTGACTTTTCTGGTTCACAGTTTTGTCCGATCACATGCCAGGTATTTTTTTGAAAGCGTCTGCCCTTTTTAAACAGTTTCAATGGACGGCTTCCCAGATGTGTGAAGGGTGAAAAGCCCCACCTCCTCCAAAAGACAAATGCAGGAGTGCCGTCCTTTAGAACCTCTCTGTTACATAACATTCTCTCTCTGGTTTCTCTGCCTGCACAGGTGTTCACCCGCTACGGGAAGTGCTACATGTTCAACGCCGCGGAGGAGGGGAGACCCCTCCGCACCACCATGAAGGGGGGCACGGGCAACGGCCTAGAGATCATGCTGGACATCCAGCAGGATGAATACCTCCCTGTGTGGGGAGACACAGGTACGAGTCACAGCAGGAACACCTCTCCATTCAGTGCCTTAAGCCCCATGTCCACCAAAGTGTTACTTTTCTCACGTCAGCGTTATTTTTCAATTGATCCCAATGGGAGCGCTGCATTTTTCCAGGCTTATAAAAACGGAAGGAGCGCGGCGTGTCGCTGAGCGTTTTTTCAACACTGCATTTATTTCACGCAGGGCGCTGAGCGTTTTATTAAAGTTGAAAATGTTTAAACTTTGGGTGAAACACCGCGCCCATCACTGGTCACTGTTTTCCCGGCCGTCCAATCGCAGCGGTGAAGGGGCGGGACAATTACTACGAGCAACCGTCACGTCCTACTTCTTGCACGACATCAACAATGACGTTGATAGTCAGATGATATCCCCGGACTACCACAACAATACTAACACGAAAAATAATGTGCAGAATATTACAAATGAAATAATTTCTTGATAACACAAACTAGCATTTACATTTGCAACATATGAACTCCCACGGAGATTCTGTTTCATAGCGACCAAAGCGTCTAATAACGCTGCACTTCCAAAAGTGTTTCTTAGCGCTGCCAGTTGGGCTTTTTCAGCAGAGCAACCAGCGTTTTCAGCCGAGGCCATAGGGTGCTCCCTCAGACGCTCGGTCCTCCACATTGGAAACGCATTGTGAAGGCTTGGATATTGTTGATGTGTGAAATCTAAGTCGTCTCTTCTGCTAGCTCCGCCTGACTGCTGCTCTCAGATCAACTGTTTTCACTGAGATTATATTCTGGAAACCCTGCACACCTTACCTTTTTCTCAGCCACGCTGCTGGCGGTCCAGTCAGAGTGGGTTAGTGAGATGAGGTTGTTGAAGTCATGCCTGTTTCTAAATGGCAGGGGAGCTAGATGAAGCGATTTAAACAGCGTTTAACCGATCAGTTTAAAATTAACCAGAGGTCTATTCCCAGTAGGAGGCAATAACTATTAACATTTGACAGACCTTATTGAAATTTGGGTCTGGTTGTACAGAGAACGGAAAGAGTGTGAAGATATTTCATGAAATTAGGAAAAAAAGCGCATTGGTTTACATTTGCATACTTTAATTTAGCTTATGAAATTAAATAACGCTTGCAAGATCACTATGGCTAGCCAGAACCCTGCCTGGAAACTATATTCAGGAAATGCACGTTTAACCAAATTTTGTTGCTGTTGACTGAAATCTAAGTCGTCTCTTATCAACAGCAGACAAAAAGAGAGATAAATTGAAGGAACTTCAAGCCTTTTCGTCCTCCTACACGGAAAGCTGTCTAGACTCAAACACGTATGGTTGTATTTCACATATTCATAAATCCTGGTCTCAGATCACAGACTATTTGTGGGTAACTGTCGAGATGCTAGAAAGCAATTTTCAGTGGAATACTGAACATCTTTTGGGGCCAAAACAGTATATATAGAATACATTTGAAAGGTTTAAAATAAATATTGGGAAGGGGGCAATCTTCATCTCATATCTATAAGAAAAAGGGCCATTTACCTTGGTATGTATTGAACTTATGCAAATCATTCAGTTTATGCCTTACTGTGCACCAGAGCCTTGGAAAGAACAGAGTTATGCCAACGTTCATGGACACCCAAAACCTATCACAAAAAAAGTTCCAGGAAGTGCTTTGTGGGCAATTTGAATATATATTTAAAGATATATGACTTAATTTTCGGGTAATTAGTGGTCAATAAATACACCGATTTACATTTCAAATAGAATGTATAGGGTACTTTTAGTATTTAGGCTAACTTCCGGGAACAATTTTGAGGCTCCACGAGCCGCCATTGCTGTGAAATAAACGGTCCATTGGAGTAAACGATGAAGCGACTCTCTCTCTACATGGCTCTGCTGTGCACTATGCGGTATACTGTAGCTGCAGTGCCAGTATGTAGGAGTCCTGATTAGACTAACTTATGCTTACATATACTGTATTTAACACATCTTAAATTCACAGTAGATCTACAAATCAAGTGCACCCTTTTACCCTTACTGGTATCCTTTATATCCTTATATCCAATATCCTTATCCTGTTCTTCTGTTTTAGAAGCTCTCGTCTGAAGTGTTCTCCATAACATATTCTGTCTTGGCCTTTTATAGAGCCACAGGAATACATTTTCTTATCTATCATCAGAGCTCTATTGAAAGAAGAAAGAATTGTAGCCTTCTTCTTCATGTAACTTAGCACCCACTGACAATTAAAAGCAGCAGCGAAATGCGAACAAGTGCTGTGTGCTACTTTCTTCCTCCTTCATAGAAATGCAGAGATTATTTGACCTAATACAGTAGGACCACATACATGGAAATGAGACATCTATTAATAAGGAACCCTTACAATGCTGCCTGTCTCTGATCATTCCTAGCATTCCCTGCAGTCTCATGCCTCGGATGCAGTTATATTAACTCTTGTTAGCGGATAAAATGTAGTGTTTTTGGGGGTAGGGTAGGCCGCCCGAGTGCTTTGACAGTGAAAGTAATTGAAGGGCTGGCGCATGTCCATAACACAGTGCAAGTGAGGCTCCCAGAGCAGCCAGCCAAGCTATGGTCAGCAGCAGATGGTCGTTATTTACACTGAGGCCTTCTTTAAAAAGACAAAGATTTATCATCGAGGAGTTACGCGCAGCGCAAGCTATCAGTTCCCCCACATGTTCTAAGATGAGTGTGCGACGCAGGTCTGTCCCACCAGGGACTCAAAATCCACTCCCACGGATTACAGAGCGAACGCCTTAGCAAGGGAGACTGAAGCCCAAGGGCTCTAGCATCTGTCACTAGAGCGTTCCTAAGGTGTCGGAGAGTGAGGCTTACATTACTGCGCAGTGCTACCAGCTGGCCAACGTTACAGTCACCCCCCTAAATCTGGTCCAGGTCACGGCATCAATGTGACTGCAGTCTTTCCCACCCGGGACTTGAATTCCATTCCCATAGATTATAGAGCGAACACCTTAGCAAGGGATGCTAAAGCCCACGGGCTCTTGCATCTGTCACTAGAGCATCCTCGAGCCCATCCTGACCTCACCGGCACCGCTTCACCCCCCACCAATGTTTTCATTCATTTTTTTCCACACCAACCAAATTCTGTGGCCCAGAATGTTCCTCGTTAACTCAACACCACGCTCCTTTAAATTCTGCATGGATTAATTATCCCGCCAGCGCTGAGTCAGTGCTTAGCAGATCGCCCCGGGGGCCCAAAATGTCTGGCCTGGTTTGATAAGTTTAACTGCCTTCCCTCCTGTGTGTTGTAGCGTCTTCTGTGTGTGTGTATGTGTGTCCACTAGCCAAAGGTCAGCAGTCAACCGTGAGAGTGGGTGCATTCCCTGAGGTCTGATTAGCACAGGACTCCTGTCCTGGGAGTTCCAAGGATGTACGCATGTTCCTCCACTGGCTCACCGTCACGTTTATCTGACAGCAGCCCTTTAAGCTGCCGTCAAAGTTTAGCTTAACTTCATAAAGCTTAGCTTGAATTCACCAGTACGCATACATTGGTTCTTCTCCAGTGAATGTGGCCGATTAGGCATTCGCTGAGGCCTGTCGCTGAGGCCTGTCGACGGCCTAGAGTTCAAGGAACCAATGGTAAAGAGTTACTGTGCTGGGGTTTGTGTTCAGTCTGATAATTGTGTGCTACGGTTTCCTGGTTAAACGACATGTTTCTTAGAAACGGGGTGAAATAGTGTACAGTGGGCTTCATCAGGTTCACTCTTCGGTGGGACAGAGGTGTTACCTGAGCAGTAGTCTCAGCCTCTTCCGTTCATTAGCATTATGTCACATAAGCAACTCTGCTGAGCCGTTTTATGCATATACCCTCGTAAGCTCCACACTTTCTCTCTGACTTTATTTACTTATGTAAAATGTTCAATTCATTTTATGTAACCGTAGCCTACTAATTTTACAGATTTACATTACCTGTAAAACAACTAGACTCTGTTGTTTAGTTCAACGACCGACTTGGTCATTGAGCTACGTAGTTTGTCGTCGAGCAATGTCAATCAAAATACCTTGCATGTCAAGTGGGCGGGTCCTGATGCAGTTAGCCAGCACTGTGTCCCAGACTTTCCGTAAGGAAAGGCTGGCTCTGCGAGACTACCTGATCAGCAGCCATATGTTTATAAACTCCACATTTTATTAAAAAGATGGACAGATGGGCCATGGTTAAAACCGCGTTTACAATAGCCTGCAAACAGCCGTTCGAGTGATTATAATCCCATCTACATGGATGGTGGTGGACGGTGGACACCAAGGCGTTAATTTCAGTTTCTCGTCTAAATTAATGATTTCAAACCTGAATGTGCTTGAGCATTAAATCGACTTTGTTCGTATTATATCCATGGCCTATGGGGAAGGCCATCTTAGTTTAGTTAACTTGAGAAAACGTCATGAACAGTCTCCCCTCTTTTAATCTTGCCAACTAATGTCAGCGACATATACCGTAGCTCTCATCAAATATTCATGTTCCGACACTGTAGGGTCATACAACTCCTAACTTAGATGTATTATAAAATATTTATTGATATATTTATGAAATATTTGGCATCTGATGATGTTTTATTTATAATTCCTTGCTGAAATGTTATCCCTCTGCTGTGCGGTTTTGTACGTTAGAGCTGTTTTATTTTATGCTGTTATTGTAATGCACACTGACAGAAACAAAACAAAAACGACCGTTTGACTTGAAGAACTTCAGTTAACTGACAGGTTGACTGATGAGTCATCTTTCATGGGGCAGTCCTCCCACACTTGGCCAGTACTGTATCTTTTATAATAATACTGATACTTTGTAAAATTGTGGTAGGTCATTTGTTATGCAGCATACCTCTATTTTTGTAATTGTTTCCATCCTGCTAAATTATAAATTTGATGATTATATATGAGCAAACATCTACCAATTTAGATATGTTTATAGAACTTGGGGAAAAAAATAGCCATCCTGTTGCTGGGAAACCCACCATTCATTATAATCAGGATTCTGGCAGTGCAATAATCAACTCATTTGGAATTGATTTGATTGTGATTTAAAAAAAAAGTTTTGTCCAGATGAGATTACTCCTGACTGTTTTTCTTCAAAACCCAAAGCTATTGGGCTCTCTGAGCACCAGAGCTTATTTTACTTTCTTCAAAGTTGTTATGCATATTCTCATTATTATTTTAAGTTCATATCATGATTTAAATTATAAGGGAGTCAACTTTTTCTACAGGGCGTAGTTGCAGGCTCTTGCTTCAGTGACATGAGGTCTTGCAACGCTTGCAGTATCTTACTTGTTTAATAAAATAGCTGCCGTCTGTAGATAATGAGAAATCAAGTTCAAGTAGAACGTATACCAGAGAACAACCTAGGTTGTGCTGAGCTCATGCTGAACGTTTGATACCGTACAGATGCTGCAGACAGATTCCCCTATAAGCTTGTTTTTACACTATATGGAAGTGGTGTAGTAGATTTCCATTGACTGATAGAATTGTCCCTCACAAATATACATATTCCAGCAGTCCATTTATTTTAAGCAGTAACCGTAGCTTATCTTATTTATTACTTACAAACAGCCAGACTCATGTTGTTACATTTCCCATCGAATCCATCAGTATAAGCTTAACGCCCGATTTGTTCAATGACTTGTGTGAAACTTGCTGTGAAACAGCAGTCTGTTTTTTAAAATGAGGTGACTACTTTTTATTTTTGGGTAGCCTAATGCAATATGGCGTAAAATATATACAGTAGCAATATGAAAAAAGAAAATGCTAGACTGACCTCAGTGTTTTCCATGAAGCAATGGAATGGTACATTGTGTCCATGAATAATGTGACAGAATGCATTGAGAATGAAATAGGGCCTAAAATAGAACCTCACAACATGGACAATGCAAGTTGTGAAGTTGTGGAGGTTTACCAATGGTAAGCGCAAAGATTCTGTTGAAAAGTTAGGAATGAAACCAACGAAGTGCAGCATTCTTTACATATATAGCACGCATTAAAAAAGTATTCAAAGGTTAAGTAAAATGGCACAATCTACTGTAATGTCAAAGGCTGCGCTCAGGTCTAATATAATTAAAACCGCTCCTTTCCCTTTGCAAGCAGGACAGCAACAATCTAAAGCCTGACATTTTCACAGACACTATTAGAACAATTTCTGACTATAATGACTATAACCTGGATCTATAGTACAATTGGTTTCTTTAAAAGAGGCTGGGCCACAGCATGGTAAGACAAAGAGAAAAGTATAGTACGTGCAAAGAAACGATTATAGATGAAATACAGGGCCCAACTGTATAAAATAACATATTTTAGAAATTGAATGGCTTTAATATCATGCTGAATTCCTGTCAGATATTGTTGTATTATATATTATATACAATATTATATATAATTGTAGATAAAAATGACTGGATCAAAGCTGATATGATCGGCAGTTATTATCTGATTATGGGGTAAGAATAGCCATGACCATTTCCGGTGCGACGTATTCTGCGTGTGAAAAGGGCCTATTGATATCCGATAACAGTTTTTTTAATCTAACGGGACCTCCCTTCAACTGTCTGTTTTCCTGTAATACGTCAGACCGGTAATACGTCATCCAGAGTAGGCCCTCGTGACCGCGCCCCTTTTTGGGGGGAAACTTGTGTGCGGCATAGACGGCAACAGCCAAATCGGTTTAAGTTAATAGCGTTACAGTATGTCAAATAGTTCTAAAAAGGCTTTAATGCAATGTGTTCTCCTACTATTTCCTAAAAAAAAATATTGCGCTAGAAGGTATATGGCTCCTCTATGAATTTCAAGGTCAGGTGCCAAACCTCTAGTTCTTTTTACCAGGGGAAACACCCACTGGCTGTGTGTGATGCGCGCCGACCACCATCTGTTTTTACAGCGCCAGCAAGCAAGCGTCGCAGTAGACTACTGTATTGACGATATTAACGCTGGTGGCTGAAGAACATGACTGGGTGAAGATGGATAAAATCTGTATTTGCTATGTGTTTTGTGCTTTTTGTTATGTTATATGGCGTGGACATACATTTGTTTTGCATAGTGTTTTGGGGTAATTTATAAATTAATATAATAGTACTTGTTACGACCTGGCTCAAGGGCCGTAAACCAAACAAACCAAACAAACAAACACAAACTCTTAACTAACAAACAGAATAACATAGAATGAGTTGTGAATGTCTGTAGGTGTATGTACTGAATATATGTGGTGCGTGTTGCATGCTAACCAAACTAAGACACAAACCAAGCTAAGAAACAAACCAACAACATGTGTGGTGCCAGGAGGTGCAGGTCACTACGACAGTGTGCTGCAACACACCTATATAGGTGATCTGCCCAGGTGCCCTTAATTAGCCTGATTAGGCTCTTTACAGCCAGAAAGGACCACAGGCCTGCTGACACCAAGCAGGGCCGTGACATACTGCTTTTGTTTTCTACTGCTATTTAACATTGAGGTCTACTGCGAGTGTCATTTAAAATCCCCCAAAAGGGGCGTGGCCTGTATACCGGTCTAACCTATAGCTTTCTATTGTGTTTTGCCCAACCTAGTTACAGTAACTATAGGTAGGACAAGTGAAAAGGGTTTGGATAGGTCAGGAGGGGGGCAGCTTCCATATTACATTGAAGAGAACGGTGTTTTTGTTTTGATCGAGTTCAAATATCAACTCTTTATCAATCTTTGTCTATCAATCTTTATCAATCTTTTTTCCCCATAATCACAGACTTCACCTTTAAACTGGTGTAGATATAAATGTAGACCAGCTCCACTGTTAAGCAGCAGCATTAAAAGCTTCTGAGAAATTGCAGCGGACATGCGAGTTGTGATATGGGGCAGGGTGAGATTAGATGGCATTAAATAAAACCACTTCTGCGATCAGACACACAGATATCCTTAGGCTCAATGTCCTTACAGTTAAGTGAGTACACACTTGTACCGCTTGAGTATAAGGTTAAAATACTCAATAGCAACAATTAGTAGCAAGTATCAGGGCAGCAGCAGCCATAATGGGAAAATCACCTAAAATAATAATTTTGTTTTGAACCGTTTTGAAATTAAACTGAAAGAACCCTTGAACGAAATTACCTAGCACTTGACTTTAAAATGCAACAAAAAAGCCATGGTGCTCAAATGAGGGAAGTAAAACAGGTGATCTTTTCTATAGGTTACAGCGTTCTTCAATGAGTGGACTAGAGTCCTTATGAGTAATCCCTGTTGCCCTGAAGAGAAAAAAGTCTTCATTATTAGAAGTAATAAAGCCTAGACATAAAAAGGCCTAACTAACGAAGATGAGATATTTAATGGCTTAAAAGAGAACATGGTTTAGCTGTAGGACTATAGTATATAAAACAATAGTGCTTACAGACTGTAATTGTCTCATTTCTGGAGAGCAAACTGTGGGGCGCAATAGGTGGTGGGTGTGTGGTTAAAAAAGTTATTAATTAAGTGTGTATAATTGTAGTTTCATTATGTTTCTGTACACCAGAAAAGTTAAATAATTTTAACGTCCAGGGCTGCGCAGACGGGCGGCGCACCTTCCCAGCCGTCCTATTTCGCTGGTGTGCGTCTGCCTCCAGTCATGGTTTTCCCAAGACCTTAACCCACCTTAGCCACGCATCTTTTGTGTTGATTGTCTATTGCTAACAGCTGTGTGGATCTAGGGGTATATAGGTTATGGTTTGTTTTTTGTTCTTTGTCTGGTGACAGTTTTGCCGTCTGGCGACAATTTTGGCCTGTGTGGAGCCATTCATTTTATCGAAACGATGAGCGGGGTCTCGTACTCATGTAACCTTACGTCTTTGTATTGATAGGACTAATTTCTATCATAAAACGTAGACCAGTCGATGTTGAGTAGCAACGGTGTACAGCAAGAGAGCAACGCATGGTTTCACAAGTGGTATGCTCCACCAAACATTTCGGAGTAAACAAAGGAAAGTCTGGAGCTTTATGGTAAGTTACAGGACAGAGCAGGTAAGGTAACAAAGGGGAACACTCATTGCCACCCCCATAGGTAAATGTTAATTTGGTTGTGTCCAATGAGGGTGCAGCGTTTAGCTGGGGACCTGCAGACACTTACTATTATGGGGAATAAAATTAAATAAATGTCTATATGGGACAATTGCTGGGTGTGGTTGAAGTGGGCAATATATGTAAATTAAGCACTGTCTTTTTATTTGTTTGAGGCCAAGTGGTACATTCAGGCATGAGATACATAGAGCACAGGGAATTCAGCTGTGCGTGCTAATTCTGATTACTGTGATAACTATAATTTTTTATTGAATAATCAAATCACAGCCCTTCAGTATTTTCTTTGTCTGCACCCTCGACACGTTACAATAATGGACGTTTCCTTACCAACTGTCTCATTTTGTGTGGTGGCTATTTGGTGATAAAAGTGAATTAACCTGGTTAGGTTAAGAAATTGTTGCGATGGAAAAATCTCTTATAATATAATCTACAGTACCTTCACTTTTTCATCTCTGTGTCAATGTAGATCATTATGTCTATGCAATTGATTTCTTCTCTGTTGTTGTCATGTTTAATTTGATTTACAACTGCTTTTAAAGGTCATACAAAATGAATAGGCAGAGAGGAAACAAGACCATAGCAAATCTGAAAAGACAAATTTGCTCCTTACAGTATGTAATTAAGTAAAAGTAACTAAAGTAACTTTGACATAAATGTGAGTTTTGCTGCTATTTATCACTGTTGATGAAATGATCCAGGCTTTGAGTTGGCAGCTCACACGTCCAGGTGTAACATTTACATTTCATCATTAAGATGAATGGGACACATTTTAACCAATCAGCTGATTGGCCTGGTTTGGCCGGACCGCATGTAGCGGGACCGACCTTGTTAAAAAGCGCATGCGCTGGCTACATTCTAGAGCAGTGCTATTCAACTCCGGTCCTGGAGGGCCGCACCCTGCATGTTTTAGATCTCTCCCTGCTCCAACACACCTGATTCAAATAAACGGGTCGTCATCAGGCTTCTAACAACCTTGAATTGGCCTGTGGTGTGTGCTCATGCACGCGGCCGGCTGAGCTAGGCTTTCCTAGTTTATACTTGTTTGAATGGAGGCTAACTGCAGCTAAATGAACAGAATGCGGTGCTCGCACAGGACGTTTTAGATCAAACAACTGTAGTTGGTCTAGGCCAGAGGTTTTCAAAGTGAAAGACGGGCTTCTAGCCTTGCAGACATACAATTCGCCTGGTGAATAGAGTCTGGACATGCTCCATTGGGAAGTGTTCACAGTCCTTGCCTCCTACTGGCCGTAGACCTCTGGTTAATTATTGGACAGCCGTTAACTTTTTGCATCTCTTCATCTACCACCATTTTGAAACAATTCCCTCATTGCACTTACCCGCCCCACGGTAGCTGATTGGTTCGCCATCCATGTGGCTGTGTGAATGCTAATGCAACCAGTGTTGTCAGACTATAATCTCAGCGAAAGTGGAGTTGAGAGCAGTAGTCAGGCGGAGACCGGCTTACGGGCTTCCCCAGAGGGGTGCCAAACAGTCTCAGGGAAGGCTCAGTGAATTGAAATAAAACAACTGCATTAGTTCAAATCAAATAGACATTACGCAGAATATCCCAAACGTGTGTTATTTGTTTAAAGAGATACCATAGTTCAGAGATACAAATCAAGCAGCAAAATTAGGCTATCCTGGCCAAATTGTTGACTGTCTGTGGGATCATACATGGCATTCAGGATTTGAGCGAAATAAAATAACGCGGGTGGGGGGTGCATATATGGCATATTTTTCTAAGCTTTGTCTGAGGTAAGGCTCACAGTCTCAGCCTTTGAAAACCCTGGTCTAGCCCAAATTGGCCACACACACACACACAAGACAGCACATGATTATTCACGGGAAATTGGACAGGATAGTAAAATAAAATACAAAATCGAGTTCGTAGCTCTTAATAAAAAGCGTTCTTGAACTAGGTGCATGTTGAGTCACTGCCGTTTCAATAAATAACAGGACATCTAGTACTTCAGTGAAGAGGCTGGTGTCATTTCCAGTGTAATCGCAGTGTTTACCTCTGCAGCGTTAGCTTACAGAATTAGCGTGCAGGCAGATAACCTTCGCACTGCACAAAGCACGGTGCTGTCTTCTCATTACACACAACCTGTCCGCGTGACCTCTCTGTTCTCTGTCCTGTACCTTTCAGACAGCATACAAGAGAGAGAACACAAGGCTGTCTGTGTGTAACAGCGGCTGCAACTGGTTTACGACACTATGAGCAAGGAACAGTGGGTCGTTAGTTAGGTACTGTATGTGAAAGTAGTACTTTCAGTAAATATAAATGGATCCCCATGGTTTTCCCGAAACGTCACAAGTCACATGCGACCTTAATGTATATACAGTACATTCTTAGTGTACAGTACATTCATTCTTAGATGTTCAGACTTAAAATAATATTCGGTTGGTTACTCAAATCAAGTGGATCGGTCAGTGCTCCCAACCAATGACATGGCCCTAATTATGCGCACGTTTTTGTGTCTATTAAACGAGGAAAGCCATAGCAGAATTAGGCCCCGATCACACCGAGACACGTCGCTAAAGGTGCGGCCGCTTCAAAAGCGCTTTGATAAATCCCCGATCACAGAGATGCGCTGACTGCGTCAAAGAGAACGGCTGCCTGGGCCAACTGTCACATTGACGAACAGCGCGACGCAGCGCCTTGTGCTGAAAAGTTGAGAATATTAAACCTTTTATGCGCGTCTAAATAATGTTAAAAGTTCGCCGCCATGAAGTAAGCGCATGCCAGTCGCGTCGTACCATAGGAAACAATGGGTTTGCTGGGCCCATAATGAGTGCAGAAAACCAAGGATTAATTCTTCAGCATGAACACATAACTGGCCGCTCTAGTGAACTGCGGGGAGATATTCGCTGACTTTGATAAAAGTTTATTGACCCCACCTTTTAATGCAGTCAAACGTTGACATCTTTTAAAAAATGAATCGGAGCACATATCATTTTATTCAGTTAAATGCAGGGTGAACGCTTGCTCACTCTGAGCTCAAATCAAAACAAACTCCCTCAGAAGCTCCTGTCCACTCATTGAAACTAATTGTGAAGGCTAGGACATTGTTGTTGCCAGCGGTAAAGATGAATTCCCAGGCCAGTGTGGAGATATAATCTCTCCACCTAGTCCTGGGTCTTCCCCGAGGCCTCCTCCTAGCCGGACGTGCTTGGAACACCTCCCTAGGGAGGCGCCCAGAGGGCATCCTTACCAGATGCCCCTACCACCTCAACTGGCTCCTTTTGATGTAAAGGAGCAGCGGCTCTACTCCGAGTTCCTCACAGATAGCTGAGCTTCTCACCCTATCTCTGTCTCTGTCCATGAATATCACAATTTGAGTATTATCTTATAATTGCCTTACACAATAGCTGGCTATATACCTATAACTTCATCTGATCAGTTCCTTTTGAACTAATCGTTCACGACAGAATCGTTTCCACAGCAGTTCTTCTCCGCACGTGTGCTCAAGGCTGCGTGCGTCCATATGTCTTCTTCCCCTGTAATGGAGCATGCAGACTTCTTCCCTGGCAGGACCAGGTGTTCTAGGCACCACCTGGCTAAATGTCAGGCCAGATGAGCACAGAGAGGGAGAGCGTCTTCGTTGTTGGCACATGGTGTAGAGCCCATAGACTGTATATAGAAATGGACCCTCTGTGACGTCACCATAGACTGTGTAGATATAAATGGACAGACCCTCTGTGATGTCACCATAGACTGTATATATAAATGGACCCTCTATGACGTCACCATAACATCATCATACTCTAACATCATCATCATCATTAATCAATTGCACATTCTAAGGGCTATTAAGGGCTTTATTGACTTGGTCAGTTTGCCACAAGGGGCGTGGTGCTTTGTAATGCATAAATGCACGCCTACACCATTACATGACCTGTAAGGATATTATATTATGCACCTGCTGTATCAGTTACAGTAGTACACCCGTGATTCTCCATCAGTATGGCACAGAGCCAAACCAGAGGCATGTTTGTGGTGGTGCCACACGGCTGGTGCGGCTGCATCGGCCATGATGAAATGTCTAGTAAGTGTGCCGACTCACATGGATGGTGCCCGGCACACACAAACACACACGCACGCAGCCGGTCCAATCAGACAAGCAGGATCCGACCAGCAGCTCTTGATCACTTCCTACTGGGGCGCACCATGCTGAGGCTCAAGCAGGCACACACACACACACATGCACGTACACAAACGCACTCACGCACACACACACACACATTTTACAATGCACAAACAAGCACACGCACAGACACACACAGATCGACACAGACACAACCACACAAAAGACACACACAATTGCTTATGTCCATTTAAAAATATGCACACACATTTCAGGCCAATGCGCACACACACACACACACACACACACACACACACACACACACACAGCCATGCTGATACAACCCTCCTCCCCGAGTGTTGCAGATGCCTGCCACCTCAGTTGGCATGGCAGCCGTTTGATTGACGAGTGTCGGCTGCCGGGCTGACAGCGGTTCCCCTGTGCGTGCTGTGACGTCCGACCACCAGCCACCCTGCTCTTTGCCTCGATGGAGGGTTCTGGACGACCGCCAGAACCCTCCATCTGAACAGGTTGCATTTGAAACACATTATCATTTAGTTACTTTGTTGTGGTACGGTGTCACTTTATTACGCATTTGATTACATCTTTACAGTAAAACTTTTTTTTTTTAATGACGTTACATTTAGAAGTAATCTTGCCCAACCCAGTGTGTGTGTGTGTGTGTGTGCTGTATTATATGCTGTATATAGTATGTATGTGATTTGAACTGCCTTTACTTGTCATTGTGTCGGTCACGTTGCCATTCACGGTGGGCCAGGGCTAATGTTGCATTAGCCACGCTTGCTGCTAGGCAGGCTGAGAACAGTTTGTGTAGCTGTATAAAAAATGCATGCGCTTTAGTCTGAGAAAATAGGCCACTGTAACTCTCGGAGACGTCAGCTTCCTTAGTCCGTTTTCTGCAGTGGCAGCGTTGTGTGTGTGCCAAAGCATGAAAGAAACTGTGTTGGCAGGATGTATGTCCATTTATGCCTGCAAGACAAAGGAGCCTCCGGTGAACATTCTGGCAGTTTTTATGTTATATAATAATTTGTGTGTGTGTGTTTAAATATGCACATGACTGGATATGCAGAGCTATATAAAAGTCGCTTCATCTGTAGCGTTAGCATTAAGCCAGTGGCTCCACTGCTCTTCTGCTTGGCGTTTGATGTCTAGACAAACGGGCGCCTCACCCTCTGACAGCATGCGTTCTTATGAAGGCAAACTCACAAGTCCCCTAGCTGGCTTCGACTCAGAAGTAGGGAATTCATCTGCCAACGGGGCTTTGAATGCAAATTTCACTTTTAAGTGTGTTTTGGGGAAACAACCAACATTAAAGTGGCAATACTTGAACCTGAAGACTGTAGATCTCTAGATGTACGTTTTCAGGCGACCAAATCTCTTTCTCTCTCTCACCCCCTCCATCTCTCTCTCTCTCTCTCTCTCTCTCTCTCTCTCTCTCTCTCTCTAGAGGACACAGCGTTCGAAGCTGGGGTGCGGGTTCAGATCCACAGCCAGGCCGAGCCGCCATTCGTCCACGAGCTGGGCTTCGGCGTTGCGCCTGGCTTCCAGACCTTCGTAGCCACCCAGGAGCAGAGGGTACGTATTGTGTCCCTGAACCATCCCAATGTAAAGTATAATTAAGACCAAGAACATTTAATAAAGTTCCTCTATTTGGATAGTTCAAACGTTTCTGACTTCCTCTGGTAGGTATAGGGGCTTTGAAAATGTTCATAAATTACTTTATATGGGTAGTGTGTGTGTGTGTGTGTGTACAGGTGTGTGTGCGTGTACACCGTCATTTCATGCCATCTGTACTATATAAGTTAGGCTACTATAGTCCCTTAGCTGATGTTGACTGAGAAACTATAGAACTTTGAATTAGGTCCTAAATCCTTAATGGAATTTGTAGAATATCAATATCATATTTTGTCATTCATTATAGTCAGTGTTTGGCAAGTTACTCAGGAATTGTAATACATTGTTACGTATTACGTACGTATTACTATATTACTTTCACAATCACTACCCTGTCTCGCCCCTTTCCGAACAATGACAACCTTTGTAGCCCGCTCATTTTATAATTGAATCCTCTTTATAACAATAATGAACCTTAGAAGTCATCAATCAGCCAAAGTGAAAACATTGCAGCCTCTCAAACCAGCTGATTGGACAGGTTGGTTCAATTAGCCTACCCTAAGTTTGCTAGGACCAGACGTCTCGTTCTTGTAACACAGTAATGCAGCATTACTTGTAATAGTATTATTGTTTTGGAAAAAGTAATTAGTTACACTACTAGTTACTGGAAAAAATAATATTGTCCAACACTGATTATATGTCATTAGAATTTAGATAATTTTTGTCAGTGGAAGTCAGGAAAAAGTCAGGGAATTTGACCTTTGACCCCTGTAGATGATGTGTATCATGTGCAATGAGGACATACAGTACATATACAATAACAAGCATTCCAAGGAGCAGGTGTACGTGATGCGTACTGACAGGCCCACTCCGGGGAACACCCAGACCGCTAGCCTACCCTGCCCTCGCCTCGCACCGGTGGCCTTCCTCCGCTCTCCTTGGCCTCGCTGCCTCCTCGGGGGTGACTCCTTCTCTCTTCCTCTCTCAATCACACGCCTACGCTCAGAGCCCCCCTCGCTAAGAGGCCCCTCAACTATGGGGTTAGATTAGTGTCATAATTCGCAAATAAATGTCATCAATTCACAAATGTATTTTGTGATTCACAAAT
>JAODUK010028238.1:0-23585 GCA_027564635.1 Typhlichthys eigenmanni
TACATATGTAGCCTGTTAATTGTTATACAGTGCATTTGTGATTAAAGCCTTTGTATGTAAATGTATGTCATATTCCCCTAAAAGTCTGATAGTATCACCCCTGATTCTTAATGTGGAACAGATGGCTACTGATTGTAGCCAGAATATATATATATAAAATATAAAACCAAATAAAAGGCCAAAAGAAATGTAAATGTACATGTACAGGTATAGCTACAAAATAAGATGGCACAGCATTATAATTTATTATAGTGGATGGTGTGTTTGGCAACAAGGACTAGCCATAGTTTCAAAGTTCCGGGCCGTTCTTCAGTCCCAGTCCAACTCTGGTCCTACACACATACATTAATGAACGCACACAAACACACCAGACCTTTACGGTGTTACTGTATCAACTTGTGAACTAGGGCGATTGTTGTGGTCCGATGTGAGTCAGCATATTGCAATATAATATAGTGTAGTTTTGCTCGGACGGAGGCAAAGTTGGCAAGTCACTTGCAAAACATGTTACTGTACAAGGCATACGATTGGAATGGCGTCTTGTAAAGGCAGGGGCGGAAGACGGGCTGGCTTCAGTGGCAGTTGTGAATATGTCTGTGTGTGTGTGTGTGTGTATATATGTTCATGGGGAGTTCAAAAGGACAGCTAGCCGCCAAGAGATATGTATCAACTGAACCGCAATCAAAGAGAGAGGAAGATACAAAAATACAATGGTGGACGGACACACACGCACACACACACAGACACTCACTCAACATGGAGACTGTACTTAAAGTCTGTGGTGGTTGTGGCTCCTTAAAAAATGACAGAGCCGCAGGAGGAGAGAACTAGGGAAAGGGGAGAGAGAGAGAGAGAGAGAGAGAGAGAGAGAGAGAGGTAGACATCGAGTTGGCGCATTGGGAGAACACCTTATAATTATCTACATCCGCTCTGTCAGTTCATGCCCACAAATGGACGGCTCTAGCAGAGAAATAGAAGACGACCTGAAGACAGTGAGAGATAGATGGATAGGACTGAACCAGAAAACAGAGCGAAGCAGTGCTCTACTGTTTGAGAGAATATCATGGTGCACAAGTGTGTAGCACAGAAGGGCTTATGCAGCAACACCTACAGAACACCACGCGTATATACCATCATGCAGACAGCCACGCCTACACGCGCACGCACAAATATACACACAAATCCACACAAACGTATACGTTGAGACGCAGCCTTATTATGGGGCTCACTCCAAACTGAGTTGAGTGTGGTTATACGCTAAGTGTCTATTTTGAAAGACTCGCAGCCAATTCCACATTCCCAACTTCTCTCTCTTCTCTCTCTCTCTCTCTCTCTCTCTCTCTCTCTCTGGTATAGGGCGAGGAGGCCAGCGCAACATTGAGAGGTTATAAGCGCCGTAATTACTCGGCCATGGGTAATTATCAGGTTGTTTAACGAGGCCTTTAAAGTCCTGATGCGCCATCGCTGCCGTTTTCCTCAGGGATCACAATAGGGTCAGTTCTCAGTCTGAAATGCAGTGTGCACCGCACGTGCACTATTTAACCTTCAGGGGGCAGTGTTCCTCCTGGTGGTAATGTAGTCCTAATGTGTGACGATTAAGCGCAAGGGTGCTCAGGTGTGTGCTGATTGACTAGAGGGTATACATATTTTAACCATGCCTTCCAGGGATTCACGTTTAGCAAATAAAATGACCACCATCTGCTAAAAAAGGATAATAAATAAAATATTAGGCAGTTTAATGGTTGAAATACATGCTTTTATCAGTCAAATTGATTTGCCAATTTTTAACAGTACATAAACAAAATATCACTTACTATTAGTTGGGCCTTTACATTTGAGATAAAGGACATTATTTATATACTTAAGAGTCTTTGCTAAGTAAAACTGTTTTAACATGGACTTGAGTTTCACCACACGCCTCGCTCTCCTTATGTTACTTATCCCGGGGAGAGAGGAAACTATTTCAGTCACAAGGAGGAGAGAAAATCATTAACTCTGTGATCGTCGTTCTGTGCCTGTGAAGCCACACCCTTCTCGTTGAACGTCTCATTGACCCCGCGGGGAAATCATTTACTCTGCCCTCGCTGCGCCGTCCCTCCCTAGAGAGGTCATTCTATCTACCTGTTTCCACGCGCGCTGTCCCCCTCTTCAAACAGATCGCTCTGCGCTTGTTTGACTGGCCTTTCCATGGGAAGGACAGCGGTAGGCCTTTTGCGGTCTCTGGGACGTCCCTGTTCCTCAGGAGTCCCTTGGTGCTGCTTCCCTCGGCAGTCCTCTTGGAGACCCCATGCTCTGCGCTCCTGTTTGACCGTCCCTCCCGGGAGATTTCCGTTGGACTTAATTACCGTGCGAGCTTCGCAGAGGGAGAATCGGCGGATGACTGACACTTCTCTTAACGACCAGCCCCACCTACATCTGCCCAGTCCACTGTATGTCTGCCAGCTTCCCTTCATTAAAGCATCCCTTTCTCACTCCCGTCAGCGAGTCAGTGCGTTCTCTACCCCCCACCCCCCACCCCCCCACACACTGACACGCCACCACCCTTCTCTGGTGTGCGGGTGAGCCGAGCCTTGACAGGCATCAATACAGCCATCAGACACCTGTGGGGCCCAGCAAGCAGCGGGTGTTAGCGAATACAAACGCGTGCCGCTGCGTGCGCGACGGCCGACTGATTTAAAGGCTTGCAAGGGCGCTGTGCAGATACGAGCGCATGCGCGCGCAAAGCTAGGTGTATATTTATCTGCGCGCTTTTCAGTTCTGACGCATTTGCTTTGCTAAAACACAAACACACACACTCTCTCTCAAGACACAGTCTGACAGAGGGAAATCACAAGAAAGGGTGTAGAGTTCTCACACCAAGATGTGGCAAGAACATTTGCAGACACACATACTGTACACACACACACAGATGTACTTCTAGTGATAAATGCAGCGGGCTACATCTCTTGACAGGTTATGCTTTCTGCACCGAGCTGCTAGCTTGGGCTAGTTTGATGAGGTACACGCATCACTCATCATGGGTTTGATGCTTCGTGACATATTTCTCCACTAGCTTGTTGTCAGCAACATGCTAACTTGACAGCGTGAAGTGTGAGGGAGAGGGGAGGAGGGGACATGATGGACGCATGGAACTCCAATCACATACTTTTGACAGATGGCGTTGGGAAGGGCTAAGATTCCCATAATTCCTCAGGACTGGATTTGGGGTGAATGGGTATGATGGTGTGTTTGAGGTGTTTCTTGACATTACAAATTAAATCGAATTGCTAAACCTGGAAAGGGTAATTAAAATAAATGAGCAAATTAAACATCTTAACATTCTTAACGCAAACAATCTGTATAAGAATGTTCCTATCATGAACTTGAACAATGTGGCATTTAAAGCCTATGGATATTTTTCAAAAGCAGAACATTTCACCTCAAAATCAAAATTATATTTAGCCACCCATGGAGGACAAACGAGCCTGTTCATACATTTTCAAAGGGCACATTTTATGAGCAACATGAGTCAAAAATAGAGAATTGTGAGACCACACTCTCATCAACGTTCAGTTTAAGGACAAAGAACCACAATAGCCTCATTCGACAACATTAAAACACCAGAAAATCTTCCCGAAATATGCCAAAAATGCTTTGCTAGTTATTTTGAGACACAGATGAAGGAGTCTACTATTAAATAGAGCCTGATTTAGTGCAACAGAGAGAGAGAGAGGGATAGAGGGAGAGAATGAAGGGAGGAGAAAAAGAAAGGGAAGAGATGGGCGCTGTGCAGTCTTCCCTGAAAATAACACGCATGGCGGGAGAGAATAACATGTTTGCAGTGTACGTCAATAAACTCACACGTGCTCTGTATAAAAAGAAACTCGCGACAACCTCCCTACTTCCGAACCCTTGCGATGTATCACAAACATCTCTTTATGCGCACACGCACGGAGCCAACGCAACGTAGCGTTTCCTCCTTTTAAACCAAACCAGAACTAACTGCTAGAACCATTTAGAGGTAATGGGCGGTGGTGGCGAGGAGGGGGTACCTGGGCAGCACGTTAAAGGGGCTTTGTATGGTGACACAGGCGGAGAGTTTTAGGGACAGAAGCCATTAAAAGACACAAGGTTATACAGTATGAGCTGTATAGGGGCGCCGTGGTGGGGGGAAATGGGTACAAGGGCCAATATATACATTTATCCTCAGGCAAGAGCCATTTCACTGCATATGGAAGCAATCTCACTATAATGTATGTACGGGGAAGAATAGTGGGTTTTAGACAGTGAGTGGGCATTCACACACACGCACACACATAGGCAGACACAGCAAAGCGGCCAGAATGAGTGAATGAGTGACAGAGATTGAAAGACCAACAAATAGAGGAAGGAAAATAACCTAAGAGTGGAAATATTACAGGGGCCATTTACAACAGAAAGTTTCCACGATTCCTGGAGAGTAAAGGCACCAGAGCTACGTGCGGAGAGCTGGCTCACCCTTGTATGACAGCTGTAACCTGGGCACGCTGTGCTTGGGTTCTCCCGCTCGTCCCGGCTGCAGCGCCCCACAGAGCACCAGTACAATCCCAATCAGGTAATCCATGGTTGTGGAGAGCTGAGGCTGACCAGGGGGGCCACTGGTACCCCGACCGGTGCCCTACGGACGAGTGTCTCCCTCTGGGGTACGCGGAGCGCAGAGTGTAGGTCCCTCCCTCCCCCCCCCCTCGATCCCTGGTTCTGAAGATACACACACACACGTGTGGCGTGCGCCTCGGGGGAAGATGTGGTTCCAGGAGGCGATGAGCGGCGGGTGTTGCTCCCCGGATCAGAGCGCAGATCACAGGGGGAAAGGGGGGGGTGGAGGGATGGGTCTGTTATGTCAAGGGCTTGCGGAGGGCTCACATGGCTCCCCTAACGCGCAGAGATCCGGGTGGCGTGGTCCACCCACCACCACAACTCTTCAGGCATCTGCGTGTCCGCGTGTCCGTCCTGCGGCCCCCCGTGCCCGGCCAGGTAATCGCTCGGCAACAGAATGCCGCACAGGAGAGCGTACAAACGAGAAAGCGGAAGAAGAAGAAGAAGAAGAAGAAGAAGAAGAAATAAAACCAAGCCGACGAGAGAAAAAGACGCTCCTTATCCAGCACAGGCAGACTGACCATTTACTAGAGATCCTGTGTTCTTACTCCGTCTCTCTTGCCCTGTGCCTCCCTCTCAAGAGCGAACATTAGCAGCAAGCCTCTAATCCCTGTGTGAGGCTCCACCAGACTGCCACAGAGACACACAGAGAGAGAGAGAGAGAGAGAGAGCGCTAAACCATCCGTGAGAGGGGAGGGGACACGCGGAGGAAGAGCAGCTGAGAAATAGTAATAGAGAGTGTGTGAGCAATAGAGAGAGAGAGAGAGAGAGAGAGAGAGAGAGAGAGAGAGGCAATGTCAAAGATGGGGGAGGGAAGACTTTACAGCAATACTGAACCGGTGAGGTGAAGTTTCATTTTTTTTCTATCTCTCTCTCGTTTTTATTTTATTTATTATTCTTTCCCTTCTCTGTCATTTCTTCCATTTCCCCTACATCCCCTGCTGTCGTCCTGCCGCTCCCGGTCTGTCATAGTTAAGGGCTCGTCACCCCCCAGGGAGGTTTATTAAAGAGCGGCTTTCTCACATTAACCAGACCTGCATGTGTACTTTACCACTCTCCACTGTGAATTGATTAGCCATTAAGACCCACGGCTAACAGGGTTTGAGGGCAGAGAGACTGAACATTAATTATGAAACACCTCAATGTACCATGAATAAAATGAATAGTGCGATTCCACTACGTTTATTGATATATATTTACAGTATACATTATCCTGTATACACAAGTAATAATAATTTTTTAAAATATTTTATGAAACCTGATTTAAAATAATTAACTGTGGGGGGAAATCTTTTAAATCAAGTACTGTAGGATGTTGTCCTTAAGGATTTCAAAATACATGTGTGCAAATAAATAATTCTGCAACCCCTACAAACCCTCCAGCGACCCCTTCAAGAGTCCCAACCACTTTTGTATTGTTCATTAAACAACAACATTTAGTGCACACCTACTTACACTATGCATTAGTTTGGTACAAATCACTAAATAATTAGCAAGACCTTTCATTAAAAACTGGATGTGCCCTCAGAGTACAGGTATAGTTATCTAGAGTAGATTCAACCTGACGGGGAGGGAAGTACATTCTACTAAGATGAATCCTGTCTCTGGTAAAGTTACTTACGTTAGACAGGCCGGTCAGCCAGATTCCCCCACCGCTCAAACCCTCTCAAAGGTGTGTGTGTGTGTGTGTGTGTGTGTGTGTGCGTGTGCGTGAGCGTACGTGTGTGTGTGTCAACAGCCACCATTTGCTTCCTCCCAGCCAGGCTATGATGTAGACCAGTGGCGAGGTGATAAAAGCTTTGATAAACCGTGAGTGTCGATGTGAGAGCTCACACACCTCGACTCACCAAAGCAAAACAATCTGAGGACGGAGAAGGTGGTATTTAAAGGGGTGAAGGTCTGTAACTCATACTGTGTGTGTGTGTGTGTGTGTGCGTGTGCAACAAATACATGTATGCATATGCCTCATGCTTTAGATCATGTATGTAAACTATAATCTAAATATCAATCTAAACAAATAAAATGAAATAAAAGCCTCCAATCATAATGTATAGGATGACGCGCTAGAGTGTAATATATATAGATGTGTGTGTGTGTGCGCGTGTACTGCACGTGTGTGTGCGTGTATTGCATGTATCCGTGTCTCCGTTGGTGCGCTCGCATGTTTGGACGTGCACATCGTCGTATCTCATGGTGCCTTCAGTCTCAACAGGTTTTTTAGCTGTTTACCCACAACAAAAGCATGTGTAGATAGACATGAAACCCCCCACCCCTCTCTCTCTCTCCCCCCATATCTCTCTCTCTCTCTCTCTCTCTCTCTCTCTCTCTCTCCCCCCCCGCCCCCTCTCTCTCTCTCTCCCTCATTCTCCATCAGTGTCTCCCTCTGCCTCTCCCACACATATGGCGGCCGGGCTACCTGCATCGATCCTCTGTGCCCGAGGGGGGTGGAAGGCGGGGGAGGGGTGGTGGGGTGGGGGGTTATAGGGGGGAAGCGCGGGGAAGGGGGCGTGACGTGCAGATACATGCATGCATGTAGGGGCTGCCATTTAGACCGGGCAGCAACTGCGCAACCTATCCTCGCCCATCTATTTGCGACGGCAACCCCCGCCCGCCTCCCTAGGCACAGCTGGGGGGGTGAAGGGTGGGGTGGGGGAGGGGGGAGAGGAGGTGAAGGGGTATATGGGGTTGCGCTGAGTAATGACGACTTAATAAACGGTGACACGCCGCTGGCGGCGGAATGGGATGGCCCACTGACAAGCAGCTTCCAGGGGCTTTCAGCAGTCTGTCGGTAAAAATAGAGGAGGCCTTGAGAAACCCTGCCAGTGGGCACGCGGCGCAGCGAGGCGCAGGCATTTGACGGGCCTCTCTGTGTGTCTGTGCAACGCGCGGGCGTATGGGGAGGTGTCAATGCTAGCAATATGACAGTGGACCCCACCCCCCCCCAGGCAGGCAGCGCTATGGAAAGCTCTTCTAATGCTGTACAGCATGTGCTAAAGTGACCAACAAAGAACAACAGATTAGACCTCACCTCTGCCCCTCCCACGCTGTACTCCTTACCCTTTTCCGGAGCCAAGAGGCTAAGCGCCAGCCTCTTCCTATCCCCAACTGACCCTCCATCTTGTCCAAGGCTAGTGGCATGCCTGGCGCCGAGCGTCAACAAATGTCATGTCAGGTTCAAGGTGTGAATGGCCGTTAGGGTCCTCACGCTACAGGAAGCACGCTTCCCACTCACTTCCTGTTCCTCCCGCCCAGCGTTGCATAAGGTCACGCCATACGCCCACTTACTCAGCAGATAAACCTGTTTTTCCGTTCCAGTGAGGGAAGTGTGGCGGGAACAGGGTGGAAGAGGTTTAGGAGCGAACAGAGGAAGGATAGACGCGTTTAATCAGTAGCTACAGTAGGAGTGGTGTTCTCTGCTGATATGACGTAGAAATATTACTTGCTTCTAATGTGAACAGTGTCACCCAAGGCCATTTATTTGGAATAGAATTAGGAAAATATGTATTTCCTACGTCATGTTTGTTAGAACAGGATATAAAATTGGCTGAGAGACTGAACACTTTCGCACATGATACAAATCAGTGTATAGTCATTCTACTGCAATTCTTGCCCATTTTCATTACAGTATGGTTAACCTGTTAATACTGGCCAGATACTTTATGCGAGTCATTCAGTGGAGATTAGAAATAATAATCCTAGATATGGTTAAAATATTCGTCATTGGCCATGACTCTATTGCGATTTGTGTGTGACTCGCAATGTGACTACTCTATTGGCCCCACAAGGTGCACATTCTAAACTCCTGCTTTGGTAAAGTAATATGAAAGAGATTGAACATCTGAACTCCCACTGATAAATGCTGATGCTATGCTCGGAGGATACGGATGACCGTATATGGGCTGATATTACCCGTGCCCAAGAAAAGTTTCGTCACATTTCTTCGCATGATTTCAGTTGTGAAACAGAAACATTACCTTTGTTGCATAACAGGTCATGGTAAAACCTGAACATCTAAGTGGGAAAACAATGTATTTATGCCATTAATGAAATTCACTTATTACAATAACATTATCTTTCTGTGTGAGTCAGTCTAGACCTTGAAATATACAATATCAGCACAGAAGACCTGAAAATAGCCTGCTCTGTGTGATAATAAAATAGTATATTTAGCCAACATAATGGAGATTTGACTACAATATAGGTACGTTCAAGTCACATTCATCCTCGTTCTTCCCTGCATACATTGCCAGGCCCGTCAAGGGCCTCATATGATCATTTTGACCAAATCCCACTTTTCATACAGGGTTATAATTAAGAACCCATTTGCAAGCTCATTACAAATGCTGCTGCTGCACCAGAACGGCTGCCCGACCTCACAAGGGGAAATAGGAAGTTTCCCTCCATTTCATTACTTCTCGAAAGGTCAAAGGTCACCCACTTGTTTTACAAAGGGGTCACACAATTGGGGTGCCTGACGACCCTGGGGTCATTTCTTTGAGTGAGGCACTCCACCAAACGAACATGCGCGCACGGACTGACGCACGCACGCACGTTCATACAAGAACATGTCGAGTTTCCCCATCCACTCAGAGCAAGTACGGGAATGAACGAACAAATAAATAAACCAAAGTGTAACCACATTGCATCATACTGTAGGAGTAAAGAAAGAATGCTGGAACATCTGTTCTCGGAAGGGAACGGGGGATTGGAGGGAGGCTGTTGTTATATTTATTCATCGTTGATACGTTACCATTCATCTTCCGGAGCCAGAGGTCTCCTGTCGACCGTTCGCTCCCACAGATGTGTGCCACCTTCCTCGCGCGCTGACAAAGGTACATCGCAAATTATGAACCATTTACAGGCAGTGCGGAAGTTTGCCTGAATTGTAACACTGATTCATAAACCCTGATTGTTTCCTGCTTTGACTCAAAAATTATGTATGTGGAGGTCGGTGAACTTATTCTGGCTGGCACTATAAAAACCTCAACAGGGAAGTTGCAATGTCATGTTATAGATACATGTGTAATAAGCAAACAAAAAAGATACACAACCTATCTGACTGATCTGATAATATTCCCATAAGAATATAATATACATGACATAATATTATATCAAATGAGCTCAGTGAAAAGAAAATGCGGCTAAAATCCCTGAAATAAAAACTTTACATAAAGGCTTTTGCCATCTCCTTATTTGGCATCACCGATGCAGAAAAGGTCTGATGGAAGCTCTGAATTGAAGAAGGGTAGCCCTTAATCCTTGACCTAAAGGGTTCCTTATAATCATATATGTAAATGAAAAACACCCCGTTTGTAAATGGGGATTTGTTGATGGGGGTGCTGAGGCTTAAATCGGGGGTTGGAACGGCAACGAGGCAGTTCATTATTCCCCTCTATTTTACCCAATGAGGGAGCTTAGAGGGCAGAAAACTCCCACCGCCCCCCAAGACAAGGTGAATAGGAACTCAGATGTATCTCAAAGGGCATTAACTTCTCAGTTTGGTTCGCTGAAATTTAAATGTTACCAAATCGAGTTGGTGGGATTTAGAAAATGGGGGTTTATGATACTAGAAAGCATCATTCTAAGACAATGTTTAGAAGTGAAGCCCCCACATTCTGCAACTGACATAAAAGACACAGTTTGACACTGCTATGATGCACACAGGAGTGTTTGGTAATCCCTCTTTGATTTGTTTTAGCCCCAAACAAGCATGCGGCTCATAAACTGATTAGGAATCTATGGCACAAACTGTGTGCGGGACTTGTGGGTTCTGAAAACATGGTGGGAAAATGACGGTTCTGAAACCCCCGCCGACCAAATATCAATACATGTGGCAACAAGACACCAAACACACATGCTTGACAACAAATGCACGCATAAACACACAGGAATGCTGTGTCCAAAAATGTTACAAACATAGAGTTGAATATCAACATCAACACTAACTTTAAACCATAAACTGTGTATCCACATGTCACACGATCCAAAGGCGCCTAAACACAACTAAGGCAGCTCTGAGAAAAATAAGTCCTGTCTATGAATCCTCCGGCCTCCGTCATAAATGTCTCCTGTCATGGGGAGAATGCATCTCTCTTAATGCCTCTCTGTGCCTATGTCTGTGGCTGGCTGAAGTGCACTGCAGTGACACAGCACTCTATCCGGCGCTTCTATTAAATATTTACACGCTTGTGAAACATATAAAGCTAACCACCGACGCTCGAATTACTGCCCAGCCGAGGAGTCGGGTTTAATATGGCTCACATTGGCTTCCAAGAATACTGTATGTGTGTTAAAATGAGGAGCGATAGAAAGACAGAGAGCCAGAAAAATAAAGATGAAAAAATAAAGTTAAACTCAATTTCAAATTCCATGTGACTGAATTATATTTATTTAAAATGTCACAATTTGCTTACTATATATCTTAAAACATTATTTGAACACAAACATTGCCAAGTAGTAAAAAAAAAAAAATCACAATTTCTTATTAAATTATTATTCATGCTTTCCATAAAAATGTGTTTTATATTCCCATGCAAAAGTTAATACAGCATGTTATAGTTAGCAGTGTTTTTTGTTTTGTATACAGCATGTTGTAGTTAGCAGTGTTTTTTGTATACAACATGTTGTAGTTAGCAGTGTTTTTTGTTTTTGTTTTTGTATACAGCATGTTGTAGTTAGCAGTGTTTTTTGTATACAACATGTTGTAGTCAGCAGTGTTTTTTTGTTTTTGTATACAGCATGTTGTAGTTAGCAGTGTTTTTTGTTTTTGTATACAGCATGTTGTAGTTAGCAGTGTTTTTTTGTGTGTTGTTTTTGTTTTATTTTGTGTCTGACAAACACACATGCTCTGTGGAATTATAAATAATGAGAAACATTTTAATAGGGTCTGGGTTATGTAACAAAAACGTTATCTAGCCTTTAAAAGTTTATGACTGGCTTTTTATACTTAAAGCAACCTCAAAGCACGTTTTTCTTCAACCGTTGCTGAATATGTCCTCATAGGCTAATGCAGTAGATGATTTGTGGCATTCGGGGGACCAAATATTGTGTCAAGTTGATTTGCAGCAGCTGTGTGAAAAGGGCAACACTCAGACTTTAAGAGAAAACATTGCTGTGTTTTATCAAGTGAAGAGAATGTGTTGCAGATAAGCTGCTGGTTAATTATTCTTCTGCGATGGCAGCACACAACTTCATCACCTCTCTTAAAAGATAAAAGACCAAAGCTCCAATTGATGGATATTGAGATCAGGTCTTCATTTGTACAACCATAATGACCTTTTCTTATTTATTGGCCCAGCCTTTAGTACAATATTATCAGTTCAAATATATCAAGCCCCATAACACAACCTTAGAGAGCCCAAGACAACCCTTGCACCCCTGGGTCAGTAGTGTCTGAGCTTGTGAAGTGCCGTTTGTGTGGTAGTGGCTTTTTACAAGACCCAGTGCCATGTCACCCAGACACCAAGGTGACATGCACTCTTGCAGGTTACTGTACGCAGACACGGGTCCTCACAGTCAGCTAGCTTTACGGCGTATCATATAGGCCCCTGGGTGAATACAAAACATCTGTGTAAACAAAGACATGTCACAGGCCGCCACAGTGAGCAATGAGTCCCACCTGTAGCAAGGCATTAAGCCTTGCACAATAACCCAGGGAAATCAGGCTTTTCTGCAATGAATAGACTGTGCCTGCTTTACACACTCAACCTACACATATTCTCAACACTGTTGCATTGTATTGTATGTATAGACATTACTGGGCGTGTCTACGCAAACCCCCTTGTCAAATCCCTGCTAGGTGGTAGCATGAGATGACTCACTTGGTTTTAGGGAGCGATAATTGAAGGACATCCTTGCTAATGAATGCTATATCCTGCCATGTCTTTCTCTCCCTCTCTCTCTCTCTCTGGGGCAATCACACACTCACAAATTGATGCTTCAGGTTCGCTGTCCCGTGGACACCCTGTAAATCAGGTGTAATTGACAGACATAAGTGATGAAATGCAAAGCAGCGCCACTAAATTACTTTATCAGAGTGGCTCCATTAAAACATCCTAGGTGACCAATTACCTTTCACACTAGCCTGTTCGGAAATTACATTTTGCTTTTAACGTACAGGCCGCAATTGCAGGGCAGCAATTCAACCATTTTAAACATTATTGTTTGTAAGGCAGACAGCATTTATTGTGATAAATGTAACTGTCACCAAGGACTGCTGCCCCAAATGTTTCATAGAAGTCTTCAGTGCCTTTAAGAAGGGTTGTTTTTCCAAAGGGGACAACAAACTATCAATCTTAAGCCTTTCCCAAAATTGTATTCCCAATGATAGGAAAGGATTTCCTTCTCTCAAACGACTTCCCCATGAGTCGACAGAATGGGAACCATTCTAAACACGGGGGGACTATTAAACTCACTGGACAGACGGGATTCAAAACAGTGTCCACAGTGCGATTAGGTTTCATTATGCCAAA
This sequence comes from Typhlichthys eigenmanni, assembly GCA_027564635.1. Lineage (NCBI taxonomy): Eukaryota > Metazoa > Chordata > Actinopteri > Percopsiformes > Amblyopsidae > Typhlichthys > Typhlichthys eigenmanni. The sequence goes on from JAODUK010028238.1 coordinate 13,086, forward strand.
TGAAACACGCCATTGCTCTCTACGGTCATATAATACATGTCTGTAAAGAATCTCTCCATACTGTAAGATCATAGGCACTAACATAAATGCTGACCATTGGAGTCTCTTCTGTGGACCAGACATATATATATATAGAGAGAGAGAGAGAGAGAGAGAAATACTGAGAGAGGACAAGAGCAAAAGCGTGTTTGTGTGTGTGGATCTGATCTGACAATAAATGACAATGACTGAACTGGAAGGGCTTGTTAAAATAAATAAGTCGGCATGTCGTTTGTGTGCTCTACTCAGTCGTCCATCTGCAGCCTGGGAAGATCTCTCAATGATTCGGATTCAAACAGATCGGCATCTGGCTCTCAGGGAACCAGATAAACACATCCAATTTAACACAAGCAAATGTGGAACAGCACTTTTTGTGGAAAGTAACAAATGGGATCATATTTTTTCCCTTGACCAAAAAAACAAAACAACAACACACACACACACACACAGCGGCTACGGATACACACGTACTAAAACGATTCCTGCTTTGTGTCCTGTCCAAATTGTGACGCGCATCGCCTGCCCAGCTTGGGCAGTTTGTTTGGACTGGAAATGTTACACAGGGAGGGGAGGGGCGGAGGGGGGGCTATTCTGTTATCAGCATGCATCCAGAAAATACGTACAGCCCATTCACAGACTGTAATAGTGGAGTGTGTGTGTGTGTGGATGATGGAATAGGGATAGTGGGGGCTTACTGGAAAAGTCAACATGGCAGCCAAGCGGATGGCGCCCCCACCGACCCACCCACCCCAGTGGGGGGTCCCTGGCGGACGTAGCGCCTCGCTCTCTTTCAGCCGGTGGCTCCCATTCTCTGGGCCGTCAGCGCTGACGTTCTCAGAGAGCTGACGCAAGGCGTGCACTTTGAAAACAGCCTCTGGTCCTGCTGGTGAGAACTGGGCTCATCAAGCTGCCACACACACACACACACACACACACACACAGATGTGTTCCCGCTGCACTTGGTCCTTCTGGCATTTCAATAGGAGGAGCTGACAAGCACGTATTGGCAGCGAGTCCCTAATATATAATATGAAGGGGATTTTCGTTTTGAGTGGCATATTGCTGTGCAGTGTGTGTGTGTGTGTTGTGGCAGCACACTGCAAAAACAAACATCTTATTTAGTGAGATAATCTTGTTTTTAGATTTAAAAATCTACTTGGACTAATATAAATGGCTTATCTAGTGACTTAAATAAGTAAATCTGCAATTAATTTAAGAAATCTTATCAAGTGAATTTCACTTATTGCACTGGCAGTAAAAATTGCTTGTTTTAAGCATAAGAAAGTTCATAACTAATATATCTGCACTTATATTTTAAAGGGCATTTTTTGCAGTGCAATAGGCGATGCAATAACACTGAAGAAGAGAATACATGCACACACATACAGCACATACTCTAAAACAAAAGTAGACCACAAAGTTTGGGGCCGTAAATGGTGCTGCCTCTGAAGCCCTTGTGCTGGGCTGTGAAATAGCAACTGGGACACCGATGACGCAGAACACCACATCAATCACCTGGGCCATGAATCGGCCCAGGTGCGTACTCACACAGGCATTGTTCAGCCTGAACAAGACTTGTTCTTCAGATCTGCTCGCAGGCTTGCATCCTATTCAGGACATTTCAATGCACGTATCCTATCGTCCTCTTGATAACGCTGCTTAAAGGGGATCTTTCTGCACACTAACTTGTCAGCTTCTAACCGGGACAAAAGGGCCTTTATGATGAAAACATGAACAAATATAGTTTCGCCGCCAGTGGCGCAGTGGTTTGTCTTTTTTACCTAAAGCATAGAAACTCGTGACACATCCAGTTTTTTCCTGTGTTGTCGCGGTCCCACAATAACCCCCCCAGAAGAATAACAGGGGCGTTTGCTGCCCCTGTTATTCTTCTGGGGGGGTTCTCTATGGGTGATAGTGGAGGCAGTGCCCGCCCCATTTCCCTCTGATGTTTGGCCTCGGGATTATCCCGTGGCTCAGCGTGCTTGTATTTGGTGTATTTGCCTCTAATCTCGTGCGCTTCTGTCACACTGCGATGAAAGACAGCCTGTTGGTATTGGCTCAACGCTGTCTGACTCACTGGCACAGGTGCACCATGGGAGAAGGGATGTGGCTGCACTGCTACCTCACAAATACAGTTTTTTCCAAGATATTACATTTTCCATGTTTTTGATGAGTTGTGATTACAACAGATTTGACAGCAACACAGTGATCATCAAAATGTACAGTAGTCCAATAGGTCATTCTGCTAGCAACACATATATTCCTTTGAAAAGGGCGGAGATTTTAAATAGAATCACTCCCGGTACGCTTTTGTCACCGGAATTTGCAAACCTGTCAAGTTTAACCTCCACGGCTAAGCCATTTGTGATTAACATGTCTTTGTGTTCTGTATTCGGGATTACTTTAAAACAACAATCGTCAGGGCAAATATGTGGTCCAAAAATTATGCTAGAAAACACCCTGCCAATGAATGCTCCGTTTTAATCCTGACTAAGTTTGTAATCTCATGTTGACTAGATAGTGCAGGGCATGTCTGCCAACACCTGCATGCCACAGGTTTGTTTAAACTCTGTTATCATCCTGTAATTTGCCTTTTCTGACATCCTACTGTATCAACTAATGAGACGTGCAACGTAAAGGATTACAGCACTTCGGTGCATAAAGATGACATGCCTATACAGTTTCTAGCCTAATAAAATACATTCCTAGAGGTTTCATTTTCATAAATATATTAAATAAAAAATATGATGTTTAAACATACTTACGTATGTTTACGTATTAGATATAAAATAAAAATAAATGTGTTTCTGACGTTTACTTACAGTACAGCACCCTGCACCTTTAACGCTGACCACACCCTATGAGTTTTAATTGGTCGATTACTTCCAGTAGTTAATCCCGCCTGTAGAACTGGTGGGTTTACAGGCTCATTTAAACAGCATGGTCTTTGAGAAACAAGGAGAAATAAACATCTTGATTGCAGTAACTGTTGCCCACAGTTTCAATGTCTGGGATGGTTTTCTACCGCTGCTGACATAGGGCCACAGGGGTGATGGGTAAGCAGTCGAAGCTGGTTGGTGGTTAGTGGGCCAAATTCCCCCTTCCCTGTGGAGGAGGGGGTTACTTCAATCCTCTCTGCCCACTTCACCCCTTCCACATCCACACTTCAGGCCCAAAACAATGCCAGCGGGGGCTGTGGGCCTTAGGGCCCCTGGCGCGCTGCTAATCCCATTCCAGATGGACAACAATCCTGTCTGGCCGGGGGCCCCGTGCGAGGCTGTAAACCCCCGGTTAAGAGGCTTGCAGGAGAAGTCAGATGGCTCGTCAAGGATGAGGGCTTAATTAGCCATGCAAAGTCAACCTGGCTAATTGAAAATGTTCCCAAGTGCTGCCACGGCGACAGAGTAGACGAGAGCAAGTTGTTTTTTTCTTTAGTTTTTAGTTTGTTTTGCTTTTTTGGGAAGGGGGGGGGGGGGGGTGATCACTTGTTCTTCAGAACTGGCGCGATATAGAGGGAGACCAGCTTGTAAGGTTAATTGGGGTAGAAGCACTGCCAAAATAATATAGGGAGGGGGACGTGTTGCTTAATCTTTCATGACCGCATTTATCTGTAGGGTTGTGGGGAACAGTTGTGGGGGCAAGACTGTTGTACATGCTGATGATATTAAGACATTCAGAGAAACAATCTGTGCCGGCTTGGTTGTGTCCCCGCCCCCGAGTATTGAACAAATGAATAGTGTGAGTGAGTGAGTGTGTGTGTGTGTGTGTGTGTGTGTGTGTGTGTGTGTGTGTGTGTGTGTGTGCGTGTGCGCGCGTGCGTGCGGACAGTCTCTTGAGCGTGCATCAAGTGAGATAGATCACTCGGGGCAGAATTCCCACTGTTTGTGTACCCAAGGCGAGCTGATGTCAACACTCAGTCACCACTCACTGGGCGGACAATGCACACACACCTCAGCAAAATAAAACAGAAACTCGTGTGACCCACTCTCCCGCTCCGCTCTCCGTCAACACTGGCGTTTAAAGCATGCCATCCCCTGCTCAGACATAATGTGTTTGGAAATGTCACTGCCTCTCCAGACTCCATAATGCATTTGGCCGCACAGCCCCAATCTGGCTTGTTCATAATATGTGAATATGCGACCTCTTACCCCCACCCGAAGGCACTGTGTGTTTAAAGAATGCCACAGTCCGCCTCTCCAGCTCAATCACTGTAATGCGTTTGAGAGTTTCGAGGTACCGCTCCTCTTGTGTAATTTGTTTGACAATGCTAGCCCCTCCGACGCCACTTACGACTAATGTGTTTGAGCGCGCGCTATATGAAATACCCCACCCAAACACACACAAAGACACTTATACATATATACACAAATATGTGTGAGAGAAATACATTTAAATATGTTTATTGTGTCTACTCCTTGTCTCTCTAAGTTTCTTTCTTTCTTTCACCATCGCCTTTGTGTGTCCACATTTGGCTCCTGTTAGCACAAAATTAGCCTTATTGACCCACAGCTGCAGGAGCCAATCAACCACAGCTATGATGCTAATGGCCTGTAGCAGCCTGTAGCCACCTCAAACTCCACAGTGTAAGCACGCGGGTACAGTGTGTGGTCGCAGGGGATTAATACAGCTAGAGCTATACCTTAGTTTAGCAGAGGCCAAACACATGGGCCTATCACTCATAGGTGAAGACAGCTAAAAGTAAAGACATTTTCAATGTAAAACGATTTATCCACTTTAAAGCCATTGTGAAATACAGTCTGTTTACGTGCACATCCACTTCAGTATTAATGGTATAGGTTAGTAGTCTTAAACATAATATACTATTAAACAAACCCCCAAAAAAATGATAGTCATTGAAAAGTTCAAAATCTCTTTTTAAAGCGCGTCTAATCTGTGCGCAAAATATCCTTTGGCACACAGTTATTTCCACAGTAATAGCATCTGTTTAATATAAAATGGGATGCTTATAGAATCAGTTGGAATAACACCACTGGTGTTTCAAGCAATTAACCTCCTCCACTGTGTAAATGGATTGGGGGTGTGTGTGGGGGAAGGGTGATAGAGGCCCAGGTGGGAATGAATGTCCGCCCTGTGCCCCTCAGTCTCTCCCGGAGAATACACTCCACTTTTCTGGAAGAGAGACCCCCCGTGTGTTAAAAGTGCAGTAGACAAATGTAGGAGAAATCAGGGGAATGGTAGTGATATGTGTGTGTGTGTGTGTGTGTGCGTGTGTGTGTGAGAGAGAGACCAAGGTGAGACGGTAATAAAACCCAAATCAGCCAAGCGTCACATAAACACCCCATTGTTCTTTGATGTTACGGGAGTAACAGCACAGCCTGCAGCTTAATACATCACACACAGCCCAAGAGCCCCACCTTCGCCGCTTCACACAAATCTTACCTAAAGCCCACATTTAGCCTCTTTTTCTGTCTGTCTGTCTCCACTGCACTCCATCTCAACACACACACACCCACATTCAGGTTAGCTTAATATCCCTCCCACCTCTATCCCCCTACCTAGGAGCTTAATACCCGGGGCTTGATAATAGAGCACTGTGTCTGATTCATGTCTGCAGGAAGGAGCCATGAAATTGACTTTGTGTGCACCAGGGTCTATGGCATAAAACTTCACCTCAATCGCCAGGAGAATAAGGCCTATTGTTAAAGTATGGGCTTCTGCGCAAGTAAGCGATCCTTCTTAAATAAGACACAGAGAGAGAGAGAGAGAGAGAGAGAATGATAAGACTTGATATCCCTGAACAGCAAGACTAAGACAGGGCTTTCCAATAATCCGGGTCAAGCTCCGTGCTGTTCTTGGAGGAACTCAAACCTGAGAGTGATTAAATATGGCATTAACCCGTAGGAGCGCTAGAACCTCTCTCATGTGTAAGAGGGGGTAAATGTCTATGAGTTTCTGCGTTATCTTCCCCTTGTCCTCTGGCAAGCCACGGTGGTTATAGACATGTTGAGACTGACACATGTGAGAGGCAGCGAGACACAGGCAGCGCTCCCTTTTCAAATGCAGGGATGTTCTGTTGCGACGGACACAGTGGCGTTCAGTGACCCTGCAGCCCTGCAGGTGATAGGGGTCGCAGGTTGATGCCCCAGGTGGGGGGCACTAATGGACAAGTCAAATGGCCAGAGGTCAACAAGTCATGTTTGTCCTCCCTGGAGCTAATCACAATAGAACATAGTGATGATGGATGGAGTGCTGGATGAAGGGATAAATGGATCAGCAATGGATTAGTTCAGAGAAGACAGTGAGATGGATGTCATCAGCAAAACAACAGAGAAGGATCGAGCCAGGAGTTTGCATGGGTAGAACTTGCATCTTTCATTTTTTTCCATTTAAGTTACAATCCTGTGCCCTTAATTGAAACCAAAATGTTTAATTCTAGACACTCAAATCCATAGTGTTGGCGCTACAGACTGTGCAAAGGCTTGACAGATTGTTCTTTTGACCCAGAGTGTACCCGCAAAGTGGACTTTGACATTTTTAAGCCGTGTGTCATCGCAATCAGTAGTTTAGCTGAATGAGGTTACGGTGTGGTTCGCCATTTCCCTAATACTATAGATAATCATTAGGCAAGGAAAACGGAATTGATTTTTACGTGACTTAAAAAAAATGGGAGGAAGGGGGATAAAACGCTTATTGATTATTACAGGGCAAAACTATTTTTAATTCAGAATTCCAGTTTAAGATGCAATTACAGTAACATGAATTTAAATATTTATAGCCAACATACATCATTAAAACTATAATACTTAATCAACCATTACTTTTTGATGAATAACATGTTTATTTTGATGATGTGGTAGAATACAGTATATTCAAAGTCAGCACCCCCAGTACATCTGGCATGTTGATTTACAGCCTTGGGTTCTTTTTATATGAGGTAGAAAATCGTTAAAAGGGAGAAACCAGAATTGATTTAAAACAGAAGCTGAATTATTAATATGGTGATTGAGGTTTTCAGAACTACATACTTTAAGAAACTGAACTTCTAAAAGCTCCAGTTGGTACATTTGGAAGGAGTTTTGTAATTTCAAACTATACTATATCATCCTTATCTATTTAAATTGTGTGGTTCCATATTGTATAGCCTACAGTACAGTTCAAGTTCAACCCTTTATTTTGTCCCCATGGGGCAATTAGTTTTGCAGAAAGTACGACGACATACACAAAGTTGAGCGAATAATTGTAAACATTCCTAAAAAAGAAATCACCAATACCCAGATGTGGGCGATGTTGGTTAAGGTATGAGTAAAAACAATATTTAAAATATAAATAAATAAATAACTAAATAAATGTATTAAAAAAATTTAAAAAAATTAAAAAATACATATCTGTACATCTGATATGTATTGTATCTGTACTGTAAAATAGTACATATCTGTAATATATGATTTGTTGTTCCAAGTTACATTATACGGTATATTATAACACTGACACAAATAATACTTCTAAGAACATAACACAATTCATAATATCTGGAATACAGCAAATGCAAAATACCTTTTAGCGCAGCTGTTAAATACTTCATCTCTGCCCCTTAATGAGCGCATATGATTATATGAAATCGTCAAATCAAGTACCACGCAAATGGATGTTTTCCATAGAAACAGCTTTTTGATGGACACCGCTTTGTAATGTAGCCCAGATTTCTTTCCTTGACAAAGAAAAAAATAAGTGGTTGAGCGGTTCAGACAAATGTTTACTTAACTACCAGAGTGAGAACAGAGAACATCGATGGCCTTTGTCGGTCAATGACATTAGCTCACTTTTAAAAGTGCTACAGGCATGACAGGTTTCTGCTCTGGGTCGATGCGCGGGACTTACTTCCATTAACACTAAATGATGGGCAGCGGGTTAGTGAGAGATGGTTCCATCTAGAATCTGGGCTGGCACTGACCCAATCAAGCTTGTCCAAGAGATCAGGGTCGACCAACATCCGTCATAAATGCCATCGATAGCCAAAGCCTCCCAAGACTGATTTGAAGACGATGATCGCCAGAATGTGAATCATTGTGCCACCTCAATATCAGTTCTCCATTAGCCTACACTGGCAGCAAACCTAAGCAGGGTCCACAGTTTTGCCTCGTTGGGTATGAGGGTGAATGTTGTTCTGTTAAAGTGCTTATTGAAACATTGCTTTGTTAGTGCCTAAAGTAAATATCTACAGTGCGATTTCTCTCACTTAATTTCAGTTTCTTCTCGGTTTATACAGTATTTATTGACCGTCTACAACTTTCTAACTCTCTTAACACATTTAAATTCAGTCAAACTGTAGGTTAGTTCAACTTATTCTAGTCCAAGTATACACGCTCTAATTGGAGCTGTTCCACTTTATTTTACCTGTCAAGTCTACTCAATTCCCTACCCCTCTCGTTCTCTCAAATTCTCCCATGCCATTTATAGTTTGCAGTACACAGTTCGCTTCTAATCAAACAACCTGGCCCGAGCCGACCTGCCTCGCCGTCTCTAGCCATCCTCCGTTTCTCTCAGCTCCTCCCAAGGGAGCCACTTCCACAGACAAGGCCAATTTTCTGCTAATTGTGCATCAGGAAATTGCTCCTCGTTTTAATTTGCTGTGGGACAGCCATGAAGGCATGTGATCTATGGCTACCTGCCCCCTCACCTCGGTCTACCTCCTCCTCTGCCTGCTAACCACCTCTTTCTCTTTGAAACTGAGACAGTATAAACTACAGGTCCGGCATGATACAGGTGCATGGCCCTAGATTTGTAGGAAGGATTCACATATACACACACAGATGTGATTCAAAGTGACGTACACACTCTACACAATGTTAAGTTTTAGCAGAAAGGTCAACGGTTTAATCAGCCTGATCTATGGTGCAATCACATTTGGACGTTTGTGTGTATTAGTCCAAGAAGCAGATCCAACTTATTCTTAATAAACACCAACTCTCACAATAGTAGCCAAAGCCACCAGGAAGCCTGGCACATACAGTACTATCCAAACAGGAACTGTATTAATTTGTGGCTGTGTTAACCTTTGCTATCTGACCATCTCAGGCTGCAGTGCAGCAACAATACTCACAGACTGTGAGCTCATCAGGATCATATGACTCTATTCCACAAAGCCGTAATAACTAGAGAATTGTCTAGATAAGATTAATGGCCAATATAGTGACAAAACTAACATGATAACCGTTTCATTACTTACAGAAACGACTCTGCTTGTAATTACAGGACCAGTTTTGAGGGAATTCGACACCACACTCAGATGGCTAAACGCTGACATTGGAGATGTCACAGGAGAGCCTCCATGCAGAGAAACATGTTTTTCACAAGATTCCATGAAAGAAAAAGCTTGTCTAAATGTTGCAGGTCTCTCTTAACCTGTATTTTGTATTCAATCCATAATAAGGTAATGTAAGAATACAGGAGGATACTAATGTCTCTAAAAACCACCATCATGATATTATAATGAATAGCTATTGCTTATCTTCACAAAGAATTGCATCTCTAAATGTAATAATCCAAATGTAATAATCTACCTACTTGCCAACTAATGTTTTTTTCTCATTATTAAATTATGGGGAATCTGGAATTTCCTTATTAAAAATAAATGTAATAAGTGAAATGATGGCACAGATATGACAAGTCATGCTGTATTTTCAGGGGAAATTGTTGTTCTCTGTGAAAACAATTCCCCCTCCTCCCTTCCAAGAAAGGAAATCACTTCATCTTGAATTGCTTGTGAAGCAGGCATAATCCACGGTGTCTGCACAAGTCAAGGAGAAATGCCTTCAGTGTTCAACTGAAGTACACTTCACGGAAAATTCCTCCCTGCAACCTCTGGTGTCCTTTTTATTGACCCAACCTCTATTATTATTATTATTTTTTTTTATAAGGGTGGGTGTGTGTGTGTGTGCGGTGTCTGTTTTCCTGACACCCATTTACTTTTCCAACACAACCGGTAAATATTATGCAACAGAGATGATAGGAGAAAGAAAAAAAAGTTTATTTGGGAAATCTGAGGTTTGCCACATTTTTGGATCGTTTATTTGCTCATCGTGAGAATTATTGTGCTTTTAAGATGGATTTGAGTGGTTTGCGTTTTTTTACACTTTAATTATACCTTACTTCCCCTCCAAATATATCTTGGTATGGCCCGATGCCATGCCACTGATAGCCATGCAAACCATTTTATATTTATTGCCCAATTTTGGCATCAGCCATGTGAGATGTCTGAGTAGTGTGAGGAAACACTAGAGGGGCATGGAGAGAACACACATGGGGGAATACTGGTCTCCCACCATAATCTCTCAAACATGGCCCCAGAAACCTAACATTGCATAGGCCTTATTACTGTTAAGCATGCAGCTCCTTTACAAGATAAACACTCACAGATGCACACAAACACATTGATTTGTTCACACACATGTTGCAGGATGAGTTGGTCTGACCTTGGTTAGCGGGGGGGGGGGGGGGGGG